>ML243206.1:59895-132630 GCA_005239495.1 Nicotiana undulata
AACTGATGATACCCAGACCGTAAATCAATTTTGGAGAAGAACCTCGCACCTTGCAATTGATCAAACAAATCATCTATTCGAGGCAATGGATACCTATTTTTGATAGTGACTTTGTTGAGCTGTCGATAATTGATACACATCCGAAGCGACCCATCCTTCTTTCTGACGAAAAGAATCGGAGCGCCCCATGGCGACACACTCGGCCGAATGAACCCTTTTTCTAATAAATCCTTCAACTGCTCTTTTAACTCCTTCAACTCTGCTGGCGCCATTCTGTATGGTGGAATAGATATAGGTTGCGTATCTGGCAATACATCAATCCCGAAATCAATCTCCCTATCTGGCGGAATCCCTGGAAGCTCGTTCGGAAACACTTCAAGAAACTCATTCATGATTGGCACGGACTCGGGGGCCGACACTTCTGAAGCGGTGTCCGCGACCCGGACCAAATGATAGATACATCCCTTCTTAATCATCTCTGAAGCCTTAAGGTAGGAAATAAACCTACCCTTCGGCACCACACCATTCCCCTTCCACTCAATAACCGGCTCATTAGGAAACTCGAGTCTCATGACTCTCGTTCGGTAGTCGAGTTTAGAAAAGCACGAATAAAGCCAGTCCATTCCCATAATAATATCAAAATCTACCATCCCAAGCTCAATAAGATCGGCTGTGGTAATGCGACCACATACCGTGACAACACAATTCTTATAGACTCGCGCTGTTGTAATAGAATCACCAACCGGAGTCAATACAGAGAACGACCCATGACGCTGTTCGGGTTCTATCCCAAAACTTGAAGCAATAAACGGGGTAACATAAGACAAGGAGGACCACAGATCAATAAGAGCATAACAATCAAGTGCTTGAACATTCAGAATACCTGTGACAACATCTGGAGAAGCCTCCGCATTCTGGCGACCACTCAAAGCATAGAATCAGCTGGGTCCACCTCTACCACGAGCCCCGCCCCTAAATGCACCACGTCCTGCTGGAGCTGGAGGACGCACTGAAGATGTGGCGGCTGAAGAACCGGATGACTGGGAAAATCCCCTACCCATGCCCTGGCTGGGCGCACGACAATCCCGCTGAAGATTACCCCTCACCCCACACCTGTAGCATATCGGGCGATCCAAATAACAAGCCTCAGTATGGAACGCTCCGCACTTAAGGCACGGAGCCCTCCCCTGCTGCTGGAACCTTCCTCCGGGCCTGACTGATGGGGCCTCCTGCTGTCGGATCCTGGTCTCCAATGACTATTCGGCTGATAACGGTGCACGGCTGGCGGTGCACTGGCTGAGGACTGTGCATAAGACTGGGATGACCCTGATGGCCCCGTCCCCTGAACTGGTCTCCCCCCTGCAACTACGCTCCCTGAGTGATCCACTGACCGGGCTCTGCTGCTACTCTCTCTGTCTGCCCGTATCTTCAACTCTCTAGACTCCGTGGCCTGGGCGAACCCCACGATCTTTCCATAATTCATATACGAGTGTAAAGCCGCTGTAGCAGCCTCATTCACAACCAAAGGACTGAGACCCTGAACAAATCGTCGAACTCGAGCATCCATGGTCGACACTAACTGAGGAGCATATTTCGACAACCTTACGAACTCCATGTGGTACTCCCAAACACTCATACTGCCCTGCTTGAGGACCTCAAACTCAGTAGCACGGGCTGCCACAGTCTCAGCAGGAAAAACGTGATCCATGAACGCATCCACGAACTCGTCTCATCTAGCCGGAGGACTTCCCTCTCTACGGGAACCCTCCCATATCTCGAACCAGGAATATGTTGCTCCCCTCAGCCTGTACCAAGTTAACTCGACCCCCTCTGTCTCTTTAGCCTTCATCACCCGAAGGTTCTTGTTCATCTCATCAAGAAAATCCTGTGGATCGGCCTCTGGATCCGTACCTGAGAACTCTGGAGTGGCCAACCGCAGAAACTGGTTGACTCTGGAGCCGGCGGAATCTCCCTGTCTGCTGGAGGACGCAGGGGTAGCATGAGATCTTTGGGCCTGAGCGGCCACCAACTGAGTCAGCATATGAATAGCTCCTCTTAGGTCCCATTCGGACGTACCGGGACCGGAAGCTGGAACTGTAGAGGGATCAGGAATATCAGCGGGAGGGATTGCAGCATCCTCCGCTGCCGCAGGAACAGGAATGCTTTGATCCGGAATAGAAGAGTCAGGCAGATTCAAGGTCGGGGAGTCACTCTCACCCGCACTATCAGGTACATGATTCACAGCCACACTTGGGGTGGCATTGGCCTCAAGGCCGAGTCGAGCTCTCTTCTTTGGTGCCATTACTGAAAATTTCGGAACAAAGCACGAATTAGGCAAGGATATTTTCACTTTCCGGTTCACCGCACGATATAGAATAACAATAAAAGGGTAATTTCCTAAATGTCCATGTAGCCCCCTAATTATAGATGTGGTCGACAACACACCGATAAGAAGGGATCTACTAGATACGGCTCCGAGACATCCTATGATTCTTTTAAAAACCTTAGGCTCTGATACCAAATTTGTCACGCCCCAAAACCGAGGGACACGACTGGCGCTCGAACGGGTAGCCCCAGTCAAGCGGACCTGGATTCCTTTTTCCATCCCACGTATTACCCAGTGATTCCAATGTACATTATTCAATTATAATTTAAACACATTCTTACAACCTGGAATTAAATTCTAGATTTCTGTCATTACCCACATGTGGTACAATACCTACAAAATATACATAAGATACAGGTTTACTTTACGTGGTCTACAAGTTATACTGCCCAAAATACATATGTACATAACCCACATTTCCTATCTATGGAGCCTCTAAGAGTACAAAGGAGTTATACAATACTTGTCGGTAACAAGGCTCCGGCTATACCTTACACAAATACCAAAATGAAAATCCGGAAGAAGAGGTGGCATGAACCACACAGAGCCCCGAGAGGAAAGGGGCTCACCAAAACAACTGATGAGACGTCGAGGAGGCACTACTATTGGTGGGCTGGAGTACCTGCAATAGAACCACCTACAATCATCACAAGAATGTAGCGCCCCCGCCTAAAGGGACGTCGGTACATTTGAATTGTACTGGTATGTGTGAACAAACTTTACTCTAAGTAAACTCAACAATGCACAGGGAAGAGACAGACAGAGAGTCACACAATCACTGCACAAATATATAAAAAGAAACACAATGGAAGTTCCAAAATTCTCACATCATCACAATCACAATCACAATTCCACCCTTATCCCTTCTCAACATTCCACCCTTATTTCTTCTGTTGCGGCGCGCAACCCGATCCCACCTGACAATCACAATCATTTCTTATGTTTCTCTTGCGGCGTGCAACCCAATACCACCGGACAATCACATCTGACCCTTATTACTTCTCACATATCACCCTTATCCCTCCTGTTGCGGCGCGCAACCCGATCCCACCAGACAATCATATCTCATATCAACAATGACAGTTCACAATTCAATCACAGAAAATTTCAGCAATAGGAATATAGCTTCTTTACAACCCACAATACGTATAAAACGAATTGTGCCACAATAAACCTTACCAAACTCTTTTTCGTTACTTGTTACACAACCTTTAGCATATACATTCATACTCTTGGATTCATTAACCTACTAGCATCATTTCACATAGCATGGTAGTGTGGTGATCAACTAAAGACAGACAAGGAATACACTTCACGCTTCAACACAATTTGAACAACCATTTGCACATATTCACACCAATACACGTACCGTATGCTCGGACACCACAAAGAAATTTTACAAAGATTAAAGTTAGCCATACATACCTGGAGTCGAGTTTCCCTTTTTAATTTCTATCATAATTCACCGGATCGTCGGGCACCGACAGTCTATTCCACAATGTGTCCTATTTCACTTAGGATTAGGAACCTCGAATTCAATTAAGCGTTTCATCAAACACTATGCGATCCCTTAGGTTACTAACCCCCTTTTTGTGCATAATTACCCAAGTTCGTTTCCCCCATTACTAGGTTATGGAGTTACATTCACATGAATGCAAGGTTTCATCTTTCATTTTTCAAAACCAACCCATGAGTGATTTATTCCCATCCAAAATTTGAGAAATTGGGAGAATTAGATTGAAGGCTTACCTTTTAGCGAAGAAGATGACTTATTACTCGATAATATCCGGTTTTTAGTGATTTTGGAAAATCAATTTGAGTGATGTTGGAGCCTTCTCTCTCAAGAACTCTCTTTTTCTTCTCTCTATCTTGTTTAGAATCCAGTTAAAATGAAAGGGGGTAGGGGTTAAATGATGTTGGGGTCGGGTATAAAAGTTTGAAAAATTAAAAGCCCGTGTCAATTATGCGGTCAGGAATACAATCGCATTCCCGACATGTGGTCCGCAGAGCTGACCGCAGAATGGCCCCTGGTGGGCCAAAATTTTGAAACAATCTACCCAGGTATGTGACCACTATGCAGTCCGCATACTCTCTATGTGATCGCATAGTGCGTCGCATAACACCCCTTCCCAAAATTCAAAAGCAATAATGCGACAGCTATGCAGTCCGCAGAACTGAAATGCGGCCGTAGATTGAACCGCATAGTTGTATTTCAGTTGGGCAGTGATTCTTTAAGTCCCGGGGTACTTTTTGTTCAAATTAGGTTCTTTTTAGAAATTTCCACAGTAAAAACAACTTGGGGACTCGTTCGGGCATTATTTTAAGCAAGAAATTTTATGGGTCTTTACAAATCAAACACGAGAAAGGAAAGAATCATCACATGCAATCAAAATTAGTAAGGAAAAGAGAAAAAATCTCAAACCCTAATTTTAGGGAAAATGTAAAATCGGCAGAATCCAAAAATAAAAATCAAACATCACATAGAATAAAACGAATATAGATAGAATATCACTTAAAATCGGAGAATGAACCCATTTTGGTTCGATTGAAAGAGGTCTAAAAACCCTAATTTAGGGTGAGTAAGAATCATCAAAATATATAGAAATATTCGTACTTACAAAGAGAAAATGTTGAACATAGACAGAATAATCAGAGAAGTCAAGGATTTGAACCGATTTTGGTTCGGCTTTGATGAGATTTGCTTGCCATGTTTAGGAAAGCAACTAGGTAGCACCACAGATGAACAACCAATAGTGAGAGAAGATCAATAAGGTACTAAATCAACGGTTGATTCCATTTTAGAGACAAATTTGGAGAGGTTGAGAGATAAAGCGTCTAGGGTTCATAAAAGAAGAGGGGAGAGGATTCAAAGGCGACGTCTGATGTTCTAAACATCAATACCACACAACAGGGGGGGGGGGGTGATTTGTGTTGTGTTCAATTTTTGCGTGCACTAGTTATAGAAGGACCATGTTCTTCTATGTGTTCCAACTTCTACAGTTTATGGAATAATAAATACAAAAATTAAAGAACACAACAATTTTACGTGAAAAGCACCTGGCTCAAAAGGTGAAAAAATCACGACCTACTTCCCAGTAGGATTTTCCCAAACTATTCACTAAATAACTGAGCCAAACAACATTTACAAAATAAACTCTTTTGTAAACCTAAGGACTACCTCTAATCCCTTTGTGGCAAACTAGCCTCTAGCTATTTGCGACAAACTTCAAGTTAGCTATAACTTGAACACACAATAACTATTACAATTGCTTCTAGATAAGCTGAAAGGTACACGTTGTAATCACCTACTACAAATAAACTAAACTACAAGACAAAAGATGAAACTGGTTCTTCTAGCTGGTTCAAGTAGCTTCAGAGTCGCACACTTAATTCTCACACGAACTGCTTGCAAAATTGCTTTGGTAATTTTGCTCTCAATTCTTGTTTTGCTTCTTCTTTTGTGCGTGCCTGTACAATAAGAACACTTAACAATATATATGATTAGTAGACAAAGAGATTCACTAGAATTCAGATGCTACTCTTCCTTGGTGGAAGAGTTCTAGTTGATCTCAGCTCTCTAAATCCTCCCTTATTTTGATTCTGTTTTTATTGAATAAGGAGTCCATCTCCTTATCAATTTTCAATCTTTTCGATTAGGAGATATCTCTTTAGATCACCGGTTTTGTTTATCTCCTGCCTGTGCACCTCACGTGCCCTCAAATCTGCATGTGTCTATGTCTCCAGTGATGGACCTGGTTCAACTCTGAGGTTCCTTTGTCAATCTTCAAAAGAATTCAACTTCTTGATCCAACAAATTCCCCCTATTTGATGATGACAAACTTTGTGCTTAGGCTTGTAACCACTTTAATCCAACATTGACACTTTTCATAAAGAACCAGGTTCATTAGGTTATAAATATCACATATTCAATATATCACATCTTCCCCTTTTTGGCATCATCGAAAAGTTGCAAAATATCATAATTACCAGATTTATAAGAATTACTCATGGCCACTAGGGCAACTGCAAGTGCAAACATGGATTAATCATCAATAGTGAACCAAGAATGCAAACTATCAAAGAAAGTGAGACAAGAATAAGAGCAGAAACAACAAAGTTCATTTATAGAATCATAGTTCAGCCACCATCCACACAAAGAAATAAAAACAGTTACTACCATGAGCAAAAGAAAACAACAGACAAAAAAAATCCTGAATCTGGTCATAGAGGGGTGAAGACAGGTCACTGGACAACTAAGGCTAGGAAGGGGTTGAGGCTGGGTTCTTTGCTTGGAGAAGAGATAGTATATCATGAAGAATCCCCTCATTCTTCTCCTTCTCGTTGGCAAGGTCAATTTTGAGAGCATCTATCTCAGCTTCAACCTCTGCAAGGCGGTTCTTCAGCCTAAGAATTTCAGCATCCTTAGCCCCACCTTCCTGCACAAGTGCCCTGACTTTGCTGTTCACAGGCATTTTTCTGATGAACCAGGTTCGTTGTCAGGAACATTTACAATATAGTCACATGCTAGAAGCGTGTTCTTGCCAAAGTGGTCCTTTGCAGTGGTCATTTCTGCCTTCTTCAGGGGAACCTTGAAGTGAGCGAGCACAGTGGTGAGGATGAAACCATATGGAATGGCATGGGCCTTGGAACCATTAACCACCCTATCCAGCAGTTGAATGATGAAGTAAGGTTAGTTGATTTTCTTTCCAATGTCCAGGCACTCCATGAGGGTTAAGTCCATGTAGTTTGCTATGTGCCTTCTCTCTTGCATGGGCAGTATGCATTTGTTGATGAACTCAAATACCACCTTGTGAGGTGGCTTCATCTCGCTTTTGTAAACTGCCCTTGGTTCCACTTCTTCAGCATTGTCACTAAACCTCCTGGTAATTTGCAGTGCAGAAGGAAGACCATACAGGCTGGGCCACTTCAGCCTTGTATAATCATCATAGCCTTCAGATGGAATCCCAAGTATTTCACCCAGTTCTATGGCATCGAAGGTGATTTTGGTCCCCTTTACTTGACTGGAAACTCTGCTATCATTGACTACAACATTGGCCATGAACTCCACAATCTCACTTCTAGCCAACCTTCCATCTAACCGAAGGACCATGTCCTTCCAGCCCTGCACTTCCAGCGTATCCAATAAGTAGACCATGCCAGATTCCTCCACATCCTTCAACAATCTGCCCTTTAAAATAGTGCGCTTCCCAAATTTGGTCAAATTGTCTTTCTCTCGTCCAGACTCCTCTGCTTCTTCACCACTCCAATCATCCTCTTCATCAATCTAAACTTTCTTTGATTTCATTGTAGACCTAGTCCTCTTGGCAACAATTGAGGGTGTAGCAGACACAGATGCAGACTTCTTGGGAGAAGTCTTGGCTTTCTTTGGTTTGGGTGTCTGAACCTCAACATCTGTCATTTGTTTCTCTTGATGGACCAGGTCCATCTTCTCAACCTCAACAACCTCTACAGGCTCAAAAATGTTTGCCTTACCCTTTTCAGCTCTTCTTCTCTTACTCTCCTTCAAAGCCTTCTGCAACTCCTCCTCACTCTGCCTAATTGCACTTCTTGTAGTTCTTCCTTTTGGAAGAGGGGTTTCAGAAGAGGGAGTGGCTTTTCTCTTCTTACTCGCCACTGGAGTTTCAGCCTTTTTAGCCTTGGGTATCCTCTTCTTCTTGGGTTTATAACTCTCTCCTAACTTTCTCATAAGGTCAACTAAGGTTTCCTCAATGGATGAACCAGGTTCATCAGTAGCATGTCAAAGATTTTCTAACCCCTCAGCAACCTCTCCTGAGTTACTTCCCCCCTAAGTCCTTGGCTCCTTCTTCATCTACCACTGGTGCAGTACCACAAATTTCCAATGGAGTAACTTTTACCCCTGTTCCCCTCAGATAAAAGTACTCCCTCATCCCTCTCTCTCATTTTCTTTCACATTTTTATTTTTACCACCTCTTCGTCGCCTATCAGGTACTTCCATATCCACCACAGATCCAATCAGAAAAAACCTATTTTCAAAAATTACGGATTCAGGCTCAGACCCAGTTTTAGGAGTTGATGATACCTGTTAAGAATCAGATGAACAAGTTGCTTCTCCCTCAGTTGGTGACCTAAAAGATTCATTGGAGTTCTCTGATTCTTGAGCCTGACTAGCTTGAAGCTTAGCATTCAATTTCTTAGCTAGAGAGCTAGTAGCCACTGTTTTCATAGCAAGCATTTTGACCCGCCTTCTCCTGGGTTCCGGATTAGGGCTTGGTTGAGCAATGAAGGTGATTGGAGGAGACGGAACACAATTGTTTTGAGGGGTGGTGGGATGGGATTGAGATTGGGTGGAAGAATTTGATTGAGATGGGGTTGAACCAGAATATTCGAGTGTGATACTGTAGTCAGGTGTGGTGGAGGAGGATGAAGCGGGTGGTGGAGTATTAGCCATTGTGATGATTTTTGTTGAATAAAGGAAGAAGATTAGGATCAAGGTGTTTGAGCAGAAGTTTGAAAAGGTTTCGACAGTTATGACTTGAGGAAGAGAAGTGAATGATGATTTAGAGAATTGGTGATGATGGGAATTTAAAGGAATGGTTCAATTAATACATAACCGGTGTAATTTGGGTCAAGAAGAAGTCTAATCGGTTCAGAAGTGTCAGTTGAAGCTGACGGTTACGGCTACCCTATAATCTAAGCTTTTTAATTCGAGTGGACTCTTTTGGGTAGACGGAACAAGTTCAAATTTAGGATAAAGACTAGATTTTGAAAAGAGCTTGTTATAGATAGATTTCTTCTCATGGTTAACTATTAATATTTCAAGATGTGTATAGTGGAGATAACATACCTCGTCTGTCAGATGAACCAGGTTCATCCTGTAAGAATCTCTTGATTAAGCCTCAATTTTCAAAAAAAGAAAAGAAAAATATCATTAGTAACCAAGGAGTCATATTAGCACATGACAAGAGAGTATGTTGTTTATAGCATGAGACCGAGCAATGATTATTCTGATTATTTACACAAATTTCAAAATTCCTAGCCAAGTTTTTATTTTATTTTTTCATTTTGTTTTTCATTTTTATTTTGAACTGGTTCAGCTAGGTGATCTTAATCATTCCTAGCTCTAACATGTTCCTTTCAAAATGCTCTCTACTTAGTGATTTAGTAAATATGTCAGTAATATATTTATCAGTAGCACATAATTCAATAGAGATCAATTCTTTCTCATAGTTGTCTCTTAAGAAATGGTGTCTAACATCTATGTGCTTTGTTCTTTTATGATGAACGTGGTTCCTTGTCATACTGATAGCACTAGTGTTATCACAAAAGATAGGGATACAACCAACCTCTATACCAAAATCCAACAATTGTTGTGTAATCCATAATAACTGAGCACAACATGAGGCTATAGCCACATACTCAGCCTCAACGATATATAGAGCTACCGAATTCTGCTTTTTAGTGGCCCAAGACACAAGAGATGAGCCCAGAAAGTGTGCCATACCTGAGGTGCTTTTTCTATCTACCAAAAAGACAGCATAGTCAGCATCACCATATCCCACAAGATCAAAATTACTACCCTTAGGATACCAAAGTCAAAGGTCAGTGGTGCCTTTAAGGTATCTCAAGATTCTCTTCACTGCAATTAAGTGTGATTCCTTATGACTAGCCTGAAATCTTGCACAAAGCCCTACGCTGAAGACAATGTCAGGTCTACTGGCAGTAAGATACAACAATGAACCAATCATTCCTCTATACAACTTTTGATCGATAGATGAACCAGGTTCATCTACCTCTAGTTTTTTGGTTGTTGCAATAGGAGTGTCAATTTCTTTTGAGTCTTCCTGTTTTAATATTTTAAGCAACTCTTTCACATATTTTTGCTGATGGATCATAGTTCCATTAGAATTTTGTTTAATTTGTAAGCCTAAAAAGAAGTTGAGCTCACCCATCATGCTCATTTCAAATTCACTCCCCATTAGTTTAGCAAATTCTTTACTTAGCTTTTCAGAAGTTTCCCCAAAGATTATTTCATCTACATATATCTGCACTACCAAGAGATCTTTACCTTTTTCCTTCAAGAATAAAGTGCTATCAATTTTACCTTTCTTGTAGTCATGTTCAAGCAGGAATTATAGCCTTTCATACCATTCCCTTGGAGCTTGCTTGAGTTCATACAGTGCTTTGTTAAGTTTGTACACATGATCAGGATTTTTCTACAAACCCCTGAGGTTGCTTTACAAACACTTCTTCCTTAAGATAGCCATTCAGGAAGGCACTCTTGACATCCATCTGGTGAAGGGTGAATTCCATGTAAGCAGCAAAGGCTATGAGGAGCCTAATTTCTTCCAATCTTGCCACAGGAGCAAAGGTTTCATCATAATATATTCCTTCCTCCTGACTGTATCCTTGAACCGCCAATCTTGCCTTGTTTCTTATGACTATTCCATCTTCATCAAGTTTGTTTCTGAATACCCACTTTGTGCCAATCACTGATCTATCAAAGGGTCTAGGTACCAGATGCCAAACTTGACTCCTTTCAAATTGGTTGATTTCTTCTTGCCTTGAATTTACCCAATCTGCATCCTGCAAGGATTCAGAAATATTTTAGGTTCAATCAAGGATAGAAAAGCATCAAACGCACACAGATTGTTCAAAGATGATCTGGTTCTGATTCCAGATGTTGGATCAGTTATAATGTTTTATATGGGGTGAGAACTTTGATATCTGTGTGGTTTTACAACCAACTGATTATAACTTGAAGGTCCTACAATGTCTTGTTGCCGAGGCACATGATCAGAGACAGGTTCCAATGAGGTTTGGAATTAGTTTGTTGTTCAGTTCCCCGTGGCATGATGCCTGGGATGGATGAACCTGTTCCATCACCCGTTCCTTCCTCCAGTGTTGCTCCAGTCTGATCTGAGTTTCTGACCAGTCCAATTTCTTCATCTTCTTGTTCCTGTCTCTCACAGAGAATGTTAGTTTCATCAAAAACAACACACACACTTTCTTCAACACACATAGTTCTTTTGTTATACACTTTATATGCCTTACTATGCGAAGAATATCCCAAGAATACTCCCTCATCATTTCTGGGATCAAACTTACCTAGGGAGTCCTTTCCATTGTTGTGCACAAAGCACTTACAACCAAAAGCCCTAAGATGGGATATATTGGGCTTTCTCCCTTTAAGTAACTCATAGGGAGTCTTTTCTATAAGTGGTCTAGTCATGCACCTATTTATGATATAGCATGCAATATTTATAGCTTCTGCCTAGAAACTATGAGGTAGTTTACTAGAAAAAAACATGGTCCTGGCCATATCTTCAAGTGTCCTCTTATTTATTTCAATCACTCCATTTTGTTGTGGAGTTCTAGGGGCAGAAAAGTTATGATCTATGCCATGCTCATCACAAAATTCAGCTAATTTTGCATTTTCAAATTCAATGCCATGATCAGACCTAATTGATGCGAGTTTATTTCCTAATTGTTTATGTATTTTTCTAACAAGAGAAGTAAACATGTCAAATGCTTCATCTTTGGATGTTAGAAATAATTCCCAGGTAAATCTAGAATAGTCATCAACAGGCACCATTACATATCTCTTACCACATCTGCTTAATGTTCTCATAGGACCACATAGGTCCATATGGACCAGTTCCATCGTCCTGGTGGTACTTACCATTTTCTTGCTCTTGAAAGATGATCTTACCTGCTTCCCCCTTGCACAAGCCTCACAAACTTTATCTTCCTTGAACTTAATGTTAGGGAGTCCTATCACTAAGTCCTTGGAGACTAATTTGTTGAGTTGATTTAGACTAGCATGGCGAAGTCTTTTGTGCCAAAGGAGGGGATCACTGTCCAGCACACTTAAACATGTTAATTCATTTTCTGACAGAGTGGACAGATCTATGATATAGATATTATTCACTCATTTTCCCTGCAAAACAATCTTGTCAGTGATAAGATTGATTACAAAGCATATTGCAGAAGTTAATGCAACTAGGTTACCTCTGTCACACAGTTGTGACACACTGATCAGGCTATATTTCAAGCCATCTACCAAGTAAACGTTCTCAATGGAACATGTGTCATCCTTACCTACCTTACCAACCCCAATGATTTCACCTTTCTTTCCATTTCCAAAGGAGACATTTCCTCCTTTGAGGTCCTCAAGTGAAAGGAATTATTCCTTGTTGCCAGTCATGTGTTTTGAGCAGCCACTATCCATGTACCATATTTGACTACTTCCTTTCACTTGAACCTACAAAAGAAAATCAGGGGTTAGTCTTAGGAACCCAAACTAGTTTTGGTCCCTTTCTATAATAGAAAGGATGAATTAAATTCCTTTTATCCCAATTTGGAAACCAATTTTTCTTTCGAACAAAACTTTTATTCTTTTGACTAGCCTACTCTTTTGCATTGCATTCAATTTTGTAGTGACCAATCTTACCACAGTGGGTACAAATTTTTTTCTTAGGAAGAGTGAGATACTTGATTTTTGGATCCCATTTAGGAAGTTGACTCCCAAAGCCAAGTCCTCTTCTGTTACTACTGTGATTTTCCTGTAGCCATGTTAAAGCATCAGAGGATTTATTCCATTTGCATGTTCTGTCCAGTTCATGCTTAACCTTACCAAGTTCCTCCTTCAACACTCTTATCTGTTCATCTTTCTTATACAACTCATCCATTAGTATGTCTACATTCTTTTCTAAGAAGAGTTGATAGTTGTCAGCTGTCTTCTTACTGGTTCCTAGTTTCAGTTTTAAATTTTTAGATTTTAACTCTAGGACATTTGTTTCAAGTGGAAGAACCTGGTTCTTCAGAGTAGTGTTTTCACTTACAGATTCACTAACTCTGAGTTCCAGGTTCTTACACTTTTCTTTTAACATTACACACTCCTTAGACAACTGTTCCTTCTCTTTATTTATTACTTCAGAATCATCAATGAAGTCAAGTAATAATTCAGAGAGTTTTTCTTTGGATAAGAACTTAATCTTGTTTTTGAGATGAGATATACTTACCTCTGATTCCTCATATGATTCCTTATCCGATTCACCAATTTCCATGAGTGCTTGTTAATCTCCATCTTCATCGTCTGATTCTTCATCTGAACTGTCTCCCCAAGCAGCAACCATAGCTTTTGTTGATATTTTGTTTTTCTTGGGATGAACCAGTTCCTTCTTCCGGTTCCTTCATTCAGATCTTTCCCTTTTTCATTCAACTTCCCCTAGAGGACAGTTCTTGATGTGATGATCAGTTTTTCCACATTTGTAGCATCCCTCGTTGGTGGGTTTTTCTGGTGCTGCTTTTGCCTTGTTGTAGTTTTCACCTCTTGAGATGCCCTTTTTCCTAATGGGATAGATTTTGAATTCCTTGGTGATCATACCCATTTCATCTTCCTCCAGTTCTGCTCCCTCAGTGATTCTTAGTGCCAGACTTCTTTCCTTCTTGGGAGCATCCATCTTCATTGTCTGCCTTCTATGTTCATAGGTTGTGTGCTTTCCAATTAGCTCATTCAACCTGAGGGTTGCCATGTTCTTGGATTCCTGAATAGTAGTGATCTTACTCTCCCAAGAGATTGGCAGAACCCTTGTCAAAAACGTTTCAACCTTGTCTTCTTCAAGTAGAGTCCTTCCAAGAGATTTTAGTTCATTTGTCAGAGTAGTGAACCTAGTGTTCATCTCTTGGATGGTCTCTCCTTCCTTAATAGAAAAATTCCCATATTGAGAATATAGTAATGTACCTATGGATCTTTTTACTTGTGCAGTTCCTTCATGAGCCACTTGCAAAGTGTCCCAAATTTCCTTGGCAGTAGTCCAACTTTGAATCATGTTGTACTCTTCTGGACCAAGTCCACACACAAGCCACTTCTTGGCCTTGACATTCTTTTCCCATTTTCTTAAGTCTTCAGCAGTGCATCCATCTCTTGCCTTTGGCACATCTACTCCTTAAGCAGTCTTTTTCATGGTGGCCAAAAGACCGTCAGTGACTATGTCCCATAGTTCATAGTCTTCTCCAATTAAGTTCTTCCATAAGGAGTAGTACTTGCCATTGAAGAGTGGTGGCCTAGCAATTGATTGTCCTTCCTAGTTTCCAGGTGGTGCACTCATCTTGATATTTTTCTAAGGTGTTAGGCTCTTCAAGGATAACCCGCTCTGATACCAATTGATGTTCTAAACGTCAATACCACACAAGAGGGGTGTGGGGTGATTTGTGTGGTGTCCAATTTTCGCTTGCACTAGTTATAGAAAGACCAGGTTCTTCTATGTGTTCCAACTTCTACAGTTTGTGGAATAATAAATACAGAAATTAAAGAACACATCAATTTCACGTGGAAAACACCTGGCTCAAAAGGTGAAAAAACCACGACCTACTTCCCAGTAGGATTTTCGCAAACTCTTCACTAAATCACTGAGCCAAACAACATTTACAAAATAAACTCTTTTGTAAACCTAAGGACTACCTCTAATCCCTTTGTGGCAAACTAGTGTTGATACCTAATTTTTCCCAAGAAATATTTTTAATGGCATATATCTTCAAAATCATGCATTAATAGCAATTGGCATTTTTCTTCAATTTCCTTATATTTTTATTAATTTATTCAGCATTTTATTTTCAATAAATAATTATAAAATTGCATCACAAATGATTTTAAAAGCATTTCTTGATTTAATGTATTAATTTTTCGTCATATTAAGACCAAATTATATCATAATTAGCCAAATTGGCACTTCTGGCTATAATTGCAATAACTTTGCAATTATAGCCTAATCATGTGATTTCACACTATTTTCATCCAGGAATTAATCATTTGTATTATTTAAATACTAAATAAACATTTTTAAATTATCTTCTACGAATAAAATTCATTTTTATAATTAACAGTTATTTTTGTAAATTGTTTTAATTAATTTACATCGGGTAGCCACTTTCATTTCAATTATGTCCTAATTAAACCAGACCCAAGTCTGATTAAAACGGCCAAAATACCCCAGGCCCAATACCTTGTCCTACCCGACCCAATCCCTTGTCCAATCTTGACCGTTGACCAATTTTAATCAACAGTCTAGATATCCCCTATTCTTAATTAACCATAGAGACTACCCCCCCTTCCCCCCTCATTTCTCTACTTTCTCCGCCGTTACACATCTCTCTCATCTTTTAAACTCTCTCTGCTAAAACCTAAAGCTCTCATCGGCCGTCGACTTGCCGGTAACTATGGTGGTCTCACCACCATCCCAACCCCCATGGCTCCTTCCTATGCCGGGTTACTGCTGCCTTGGGGTCTTTAAAGGAACCAGAAGGCGGTTCAACTCACCCCCATGTTTTTTCATGTCATTCTAAGGCCGATCTTCTCCTGTCCGAGTAAGATCTTGCTTTCTCCGGCTAGAACCTTTGGTTTCTAGGTCGATTCTCTTTCTATTTGGGTTATCTCTCAGAAACCCTAACTATTAGCTCTTGATTTCTTAGATCTATGATAGATCTGGGTATATTCTGAGTTATTTGGCTATTTTTCCTTAAAGTTTTTCCGATCTTTCTAAAACGACTCTTCATCTTCAAACTAGGCTTCCTAACCTCTTTTCAAAAATGGTCTTCCCTTCTGATTTTAGTATTATTATATGATTTTTGTTATGTTTAAACGTTTGTTTAAGTTTTCCTATTTTTATCTGAGTTATTATGTTAAAACCCTAAATTCTTAGTCCTGATCCTGGGTTCCTGAGCTTGTTTTTGATAATATGTCCGCCTAATCTGTATGTGTACTTGTTTCTCATGAACATTCTGTGCTGTTGTGACACTTATCCTATTTTGCTTTATTAGGGTTTCTGAGTCTTGCTCTTCTGGAATATGCTATGTTTATCTTGCTTGTTCTCAGAAATTTTGTGGTAATTCCCTCTAATTGGTACTATTTCCTAGTCGAATCCCCTATTCTAAGTGATTTTTGCTTTTCTATGATGATTAGGGTTGCTTATTTTACCCCTATACTGTGATTGCCTCGTTTATTTGCAGCAATTTGTGTTACTGCCTCTTATCGGTACCCTCTCTTAGTTTGAATCTCTGAGTTCATGTGATTTGTACCCTATTTTTACATTAGGGTTGCTGAGTTCCTGTTTCTGCCTTCCTGTATCATGTTTGTCCCGTTTATTTGTGATACTTTCCTTTAATGGATATTGATTTCCTGTAATTGATACCTCACTCATCTCTTATGATGATTTCCTTACTGATTTCCAGCCATTAAGTTATTTCTTGCCTTATTTTTTGTGGTCGATTATGCTGTCAAACTAATTCATATGTATTTTCCTTAATTAGAATTTTTGAACCTGGCCTTAGTTACATGCTCTATACATGTACTATATATATTCTATTTCCTTATGTGTGATATCCAACCTTACATGGTTTCCTTCCTTATTTATCTGCCTATTACCGTTTGAGTCTAACTCCTTGATTAAAGGGAGTACTTATACTGATTTGATTCAAGTTGGTACATAGTTCCATAATTACTGCTGAACTATGATTCTAGCCTTATTTACGAACTGTTTTCAAACTATAAATACATGCTCTTTCATTAACACGCACATGAACACATTGTTTAAAACTCTCTCACAATCAAAACTTTCTGCTCTCTCTCTTTTCTCTGGTTACTTGCATATTGTTCTAAGTCAGCCGGCTGTAAGCCAAGGCTGATTACTATACTATTTGTTTCTTCCTTATGGGTTTACTATCTTCTATATTGGTATGTCCTGATTTCAATTTAAGTTTCAAAAACAATATGTTTCTTTTACTACTTCAATTCATCTTGTTTCTAGCCTGTTTTTTACTTGTGGTTTTGTTGTTCAACTTGCAACTAATATGTCTAATTTACTGCTTTATCAGCATGCTTCTGAATATGTCCCCTCTCTTAGAATCAACATGCTTATGAAATATCATTCCCCCTTTCTACAATATGGCTCAATGTAACTTTGTTCCCTTGTATGCTTAACTAGTTTAGTATGAACCTGTCTTTGGCAAAACAACTTGTACCCTAAGTTACTTGGTTCTGTGTTAACTGTGAAGCTCATGTTGTACCTTAACCTCTTAGTATATTGTTGATTCTGTACTTAAGTGCTCATGTATCTATGTGTTTACCTATGTGCTCTACCTGTCCCTAAATCCCCATTACCCCTGTGTGAAGGCTTGTGGTGCTAGGACTGTCTTGTTTCTTTGTTCTATGTGTGATGTTGAACATGTTTTGGTTTTGAGGTTGGTCTTTTGTTTGTTGATTTCCCTACTCTTTTGAAACTGTCTCATTGAATAACTCTTATGTTATTTTACAAAACCACTTCAAGCAAGTCTCTTTTCAAACTGTTTTCCTACTTAAACCTTTTCAAAACTATGTCAAGCACTCTCACTATACTCTTAGACCTTTAAGTTCTGCCCCTCTAATGTGTGACTGCTTAGGGATCCCTATGAGATCCCTTTGAACTCTGATGCATTAGAGCTAGCTCTTCCATACTGCACTTACTCAAGTATGGTTGTGAAATTCGGGTGTGAGCACTGCATGGGATCCTTTGAGGTCCTTAGGGAACTCTGACACACCCGGATATTGAGAAAGGCTATGAAACAATCTGAGCAGTTGAGGTTTTGGAAATCTGTGCCTATTTGCAGGCTCCTTATAGTGTAACTTCTTATTTTCCTTATTTACTTATGTAATTCATTAAATACTGGTTTGTAATAATTTATTGTAAACGAATATTGGGGACATATAGTGAAATGGGAAGGGTAGATGTATAGGTTATCTATATCAAAGGGTAGACACCATGCTTAGGTTTACATTTCCTGGATGTGCATTAGAATCCATGTTTAGGACCAATACATGCAAAGCATATCATGCATTTGATACCATGCTCCTAGGTTTCATGTATAGTGTTTTCAACATCTCATTCTAACACTATTATTATCACTTAGAAATCCTGTCTCTAGGATAAATGATAACATTAATATAAACTGATACTCATGCAATCATGTCTAATAATCTTGTAACCCTGTGAGCACATAGAAATCCTGCTTAGGAAATTCTGCATATAAACCATTCTGCATTCTATACGTGCATATTAGATACCATGTTTAGGATATTATTCGTACTCGCTTAGTTACACCTAGTTAAACTACTGATGCATGAAAAAAGGATATAAAATAGCCTCACGTTTAATTATTCTGTTCAAGTAAAACTGGTGATAATCTTGTATCTCTTAACACTTAGAACAACATGCTTTAGATAAAATCATTCCCTCATTATTTTAATAATTTTGGTAACAATTATGCATTATCCCACGCCTAGGCAATCCTTAGGTAACCAATTCTTCTAAAATAGAAAACTGCCTCTTTGCGTTTACTGCTTAATGCTTAACAGGCTTAAAATTAGTAGGCAAACTGATTAGGCCCTGCTTCTGAGTTCATAAAATAAAACTGCATATCTCTTATGTTCTGATACTCACATAGACATCATGCCCTAGGATCCTAACTAATAATACTGCACTCATTTGTGTTTGAGTCGTTCTGTTTACATGCATTATCTACGGAGGTAAACCTAAGCCTCTTATTTGCTCCTTCCTATTTTGTTTGTTGAAGTCCTATGTGTTCTTGCTTGCCGCCTTAGTATTTTCTCCTTTAAACCTTAGGGGTCTGTCTAGAACTGCCTATAGGTAGAGGTCCTAAATTACTCCAGGAAAATTAAGAAGGGACGGGTAACAGCGCGCATGGAGGTCGCTAAATAAAACTCGCTTAATAACCGCTAAGGGGTGGTGAATGGTAAATATGGATATGATGACCGGTGCGCTAATACCACGTGTAGCCTCTCTTCTTAGGAGTGATTAAGGTATTGTACGGATGTGATCCTATAGGATAAACAACCTAGGACCCCCCTCCCCCCCTATTCCTTACATATATATGCATAGGTTATAAACCCTTAGACTTCAAATCTTTTAAACTTTAGCACATATGTGTGGTTAGACTGCAAATGTTTTCAAAACCCTTTACTTGCTTAAACTCTAATTGCTTTTTTTCTACTTGCCTAAATTCACAAAGCTAGCTGACCGGGAACCATAGTTGTGGACTTTGAGGGGTGCCTAACACCTTCCCCTCGAAGTAATTTCAAGCCCTTACCCAATCTCTGGTTAACTAATTAGCGTTGTAATGACCCTTAATATGTGCCCTAATGCACCTTAACTTGTTAGGTGGCGACTCTTCAATTCCTTATATACCCCTTTCCTAAAAGGAAACAAGTTGTCCCAATAATGTCAAGAACCCTGATCGATCCGCAAGGAGAAGTAAAAAAGAGGGCGCGACATCATGGCGACTCTGCTGGGGATTTCAGGCTTTTACCATTTTCAAACTACTTTGGGAATTTGTACCTTTACTTTGTTAATATTTGTACCTCCTCCCTTTCCCCTTATGTGCAATTGATTGTTTATTTCCTTCAAGTATTTAATCTTTCTCAAAAGCAAACTAACATGTTTCCTTGTTTCCCTTTGTTATCGTTTTTTAATTACAATTGTTGTATTTACTGCTTTCACAATGTGCAAATACATGACTACATGACTTTATTGCTTATTTATTGCATAATCATGCTCAACATCATACTCCACTCGTGCCAATACAAATCCTATAGCAACGCTTGATGAGTGGTTGCGCTCTTCCTATTTTATATCACCCCTAAATTCGGAAAGGCTTATTTGCGGTAAAACTAGTCGATCAACGGTGCAGTCGACGGTTCTGTGCCTTCCCCCTTGAGTTATCCGCTTAAGGGTACCAGTCTAAGACCCCATAAAAACCTTACTCTGTTATATTTTACATGCATCATGGTCAAACCTAGTCGGGTTAATGTGTTGACCGCACAATGACCCTTTAAGATAGCCTTGTCCAAAGTCCATCGGGGTTTTCATAATCCCAACGGACATAATCACGTTCTGTGCATTTATTTGGAGAACTAAATGCTTGTATGCTGATCATAAATGCATATGTAGTCAAATCTGGTGGGGGTAAGGGCCTAACTGTGTTTGTCTTGCAGAAATATAAGGCACGAAGTCCCTCGATTCGGCATGGTCAGCAATATCCACCCAAAGCTCCTAAACTGGTGGGAGGATCTTCACTCTAGCGATAAGAAACTTGTCAAGAAATACCTGGGTAACTTACCGTCTCTCCTAGACATCCAACCCAACAACATGTTGATCGAGGCTGCCACCTTGTTTTGGGATAGCGAAAGAGCCGTCTTTCGCTTTGGGGACATTGAGATGACACAGTTGCTAGAGGAAATAGGTGGACAAACTGGGTTAGTCTGAGAAACCCCTGGGTTATTGGTTCTTGAGAACCGCACAGGCAAGAGTTTTCTGGAAATGATGGGTCTAAAGAAGAGCGCTGAGTTAGAATGTTTGAAACAGTCGTACATACCTTTTGAGTACTTATATGAAAGGTACGGTCATAGAAAATCGTACCGTACTCACCACGACGAATTTGCCATTACATCGTTGGGACACATCCACTGTAGGGTATTTGTCTTCATTGTTTGCTTCCTAGGTTTGATCGTGTTTCCAACAAAGAAGGAAAGGATTCACACTAGGTTAGCTATGGTAACCAAGACTTTGATTGAGGGGATTGATGGGCAAGCCTTTAGCATCGTCCCTGTGATCATCTCGATCATTTATCGAGCCTTAGAACGCTGTCAAAGAGGAGCAAAGCAGTTCGAGTGTTACAATTTGTTACTACAACTGTGGCTCTTAGAACATCTCCAAAAGGGTCAGTCCCAGCAAGAATTTCCGCGAAGGGAATGGAACGATCACATTGCCTTCCATCACCCTAAGCGGATGACATACATTCCCGATAGGTTTTCTCAGCCAGAGACTGCCAAGGAATGGGTAGAGTTCTTTGATAATCTAGCTGAGGACCATGTACAGTGGATGTTAAAGTGGTTTCCAATGGACGAATTCATCATCAGGTCTTGGGATGCACCACACTTGGTTCTAATCGGGCTGAGAGGAATCTATCCTTACGTTCCTCTCCGAGTTACGAGACAAGCAAGCATAAAGCAAATTGTACCAAGTGTCGACAAGATGAGCCATTTCCGAGCTGACTTTCAGGATGATGACATACCCTACAAGTGCCAAGCCCAACATATGTGGCACTGTAAGATTATAATGGAGAAGAATACAGTTGAACCAGACAGGTGTCGCGCAGGCTGTGCACATTTCTACTCAGGGTGGTTAGAAGACGACTTGGATGGGTTAATCAGGCCAAGGATCAGCCGAGGCCACAGAATCATAGACGAAAGTGTCGAAGCTCAGGTCAAGTACAGTCGGCTGCGCAAGAGGATTCATGAGTGTGAAAATTAGCACCGTGAGATACATGAAACCAACAAGAGATTGCTTGAAGAATGGAAAGACATGGCCGTCCATTCCAACAAGAACCTGGAATACTTGGTGCGAGGCATAGTCGAGCTGGAAGGTAAGATCATCAAGAGAGTTGAAGACTGTCAGAAAGCTGAGGGGAATGAAGGCGGACATTTGGCCAAAGCGTACCTACTGATAGGACTGTGCGAGCTGGGAACCTGTTCGATTGGATCAAGGATGCCGAATCTGGGGAAGGTCCTTCTGGCACCAAGTAGGATAGGATTTCCTTTTTTGCTTTATCAATGTAATAAGGCCAATGGCCATTAGTAACTTTATTTCTTGCTTATTATTTTAGTGTCGTTTTGGGTTCGTCTATTTTTACATTAATGAAATTAGGCCTTTGGCATCCAAGTTCTCCAAATCAATTTGTCGCTAGGCCTACCTCGGGCACAACGAGGCTCCCAAATTAGGACGCGCTTTATATTCCCGCACTATGTGTTTAAATACTGCAATACTTTTCATAACCCTCACTGACTTGTCTACCTTTTGTTTCTGTTTTTGTTTTCTTTCTTTTAATTATTCCCCTCCCCAAAGGTTGGTTCGTGCATTCTTGCATCATCATCATACTATACAAGATCCAGGGGCCCTCCGCCTTCTCCTCCTCCTAGTCCACCTAAGAGAAAAAGAAAAGGCAAAGGCAGAATGGAAGATATTAGGAAATAAAACACAACGCCAGTGGAACAAATAGAAGCTACCAAAAGTCAAGGTACTCAGGTTCAAAATGAGGCCATGACACAACTTGAGCAAAGGTTGTTGAAGCTCCATGGGGAGCTTGATCTTGTTCGAAATTTGGCAAATCTATCCTTCTCACTCAATATTCCAGACACCAACCATCCAAACACCTAAAAACCCATACCTCCTCAAAACACACAAAACAAACAGAATCCTCCCACAACTCATCACACAACTCCACCGAAAAACCCAACTATTCCACCACAATGCAACACCTGCCATACTCCGAGAAACACCCCACCGATCATCCCTGGACCACAAAACTCTACAAAAGACCACCTTTATACCCAGGCGCCAGTCCATCACAACAACCCCATCTACGTGGAGACTGTGCCACACTCCACCTAACCCATTTCATACACACCTGAATCCAGTGAGAAGGATTTGCTTATCAAGAATTTGGCTGAAGAACTTAAGAAGCTGACTAGCCGAGTTCAAGGTGTTGAAGAAAGCAAGGGAGTTGAAGGGCTGAACTATGAAGACCTCTGCATACAACCCAATGTCGAACTACCTGAGGGTTATAAACCTCCTAAGTTCGAGATGTTCGACGGTACAAGTGATCCGAGGGTCCATCTGAGGACCTACTGTGATAAGTTGGTAGGAGTAGGAAAAGATGAAAAGTTTCGTCTGAAGTTATTTATGAGGAGCCTCACAAGGGATGCTCTGTCTTGATACATCATCCAAGACCCTAAGAAGTGGTCCAATTGGGTGAACATGGCATCAGAATTCGTGGACCGGTTCAGGTTCAATACGGAGAATGCGCCAGATGTGTTCTATATTCAGAATCTTAAGAAGAATCCCACGGAAATTTTCCGCGAATATGCTACTCGTTGGAGATCTTAAGCAGCTAAGGTCAGGCCTGTCCTAGGTTAAGAACAAATGAACAAATTCTTTGTCCGGTCACAAGACCCGCAGTATTATGAGCGGCTGATGGTGATTGAAAACCACAAATTCTCTGACATTATCAAGTTAGGTGAGAGAATTGAAGAAGGGATCAAAATCGGAATGGTTACCAATTTTGAAGCGTTGCAGGATACGAACAAGGCGCTGCAATCTGGCGGTGTGTCTAAAAAGAGAGATGTGGGAGCTGTAATGGTTGCACATAGGGCTAAATCCCCACCAAAATATCAACCCTACCAAACACCCCCGCTCACATATCAACCAGTTCCTTCACCAACATACCAAGAACCCTCGCCCACCTACCAGTCAACACCCACACCAACATATCAGCCATCCCCACCACCTAATTATCAGCCTACTTCTCCCAAATAATCCCAACTAGCTCATGTTTACCATACCTACAACTCTCAACCATCTCACTTCCAGACATCCCCTTCTCGCCAAAATATTCCAAGACCTCGACCCAACTTTGATCGCAGGCCTCCCAAACAATATGCTGCCATTGCTGAGCCTATTGACCAGTTGTATGAAAGAATGAAAGTTGTTGGTTATGTCACTCATATCCCTTCTGTGACCCCTAAAAATCCCTCTCAATGGGTTAATCCAAATAAGACATGTGCATATCATTTCGTCATAAAGGGACACACGATTGATAAATGTCGCTCACTGAAAGATAAGATACAGTCTCTGATTGATAATAAGGTCATTCTAGCAAAGGAATCTACTCCTAATGTCCGCAACAATCTGCTCCCAGAAGATAAGGGTGGAGGAATCAACATGATCGAGATAGAAGAAGATTGGGACCCAGAGGGGTCGATCGGGTTGATCATAGAAGGTGATGACCCAAAGAAGCCAGCAGTCACTCTTAATCCTATCATAGTGCAGATTCAGCCATCCAGAGATATTGAGATAACAACGTCAGTCCCATTTGAGTTTGAAGCAGCACCACCTGCAGACGCACCTGTGCCGTTCGAGGTTGAAGTTATGCCACCTGCTAAGGCACCGGTTCCGTTCGAAGTGAAAGTAGTTGCACCAATCACAGTGGCGGTGTCAACCATGCCACCCTTTTACACCAATGTTGTACCATGGGATTATGTAGCTGAGGCAAGAAGGAAAGGCAAAGTCAAGATAGAAAATGCTATTGCTCCACAAGGAATGACAAGGACCGACAGGGTCTATACTCCTAAACACTTCGGAAAATCCAGCAAACAGGCTTCCAACAGGCCACCCATCATTGAGACAGGCCCAGATGATCTTTGGAGGAAGGTGCAAGACAAAGAGTACTCAGTCATCGATCAGTTGAACAAAACCCCATCCCAGATATCCATTCTGTCATTGCTAAAGAATTCAGAGACGCACAGAAATGCTTTGATGAAAGTGCTGAACGAAGCATATGTGCCAAATAACATCACCTGCGGGGAAATGGCCAATATGGTAGGTCAGGTGCTGGAGAGTCATAAGATAACTTTCCATGAGGACGAGCTGCCACCTGAAGGATTAAGACACAACAAAGCACTACACATCACTGTGCAATGTGAGGACCACTTCATCACCTGAATTTTGATTGATGGGGGATCCAACCTCAACATCTGTCCATTTACAACGCTCAAGAAATTGGGCAAGGGATTGTACGAGATTAGAGAAGGGTGTATGTATGTAAAAGATTTCTACTGTTCTCAAGGGTCTAACATTGGTGAGATCAGTCTGTGTTTGCAAATGGGACCTACATGGTTCGAGGTTGATTTTCAGGTGATAGACATATCAGCATCCTAAAACTTGCTATTAGGACGGCCATCGATACATGCCACTGGGGTTGTGGCATCAACCTTACATCAGGCAGTAAAGTTCGAATGGAACAACCAGGAAGTAATCATCCATGGAGATGGAAGCAATCTTATCTATTGTCGCCAGACCATCCCGGTGGTTGAAGGTAGAAGAAGGCTGGGTGGAGAGACCTACCACCACATTGAACGGGTCAACGCAATAGACAAAGACAAATGGTGGGACGATAAGATTGAAAGCATACTGAACTGGAGTGGGTACGAGCCTGGCAGAGGACTCGGCAAGAACCTTCAAGGGATCTCCAAGACAATACAACTCAAACGCCATGGCCCCACTTTTGGTCTGGGATACAAATACACATGGAAAAAGTACAAGAACTTGTAGCCACCATGACGTGGTCCTTATTATCCATTGGAACAGCCGATACCGCATCTGGAGCATACCTTTTAGCAGGCCGATATCATATGGGGGTCAGAAGAAGAAGAAGCACTGGCTGCCTTAAAGGATCTATTCTTGGAAGATGATGATATGGACTGTTGCGTCATTGTTGAGGAGGAGGAGGAGGAAGGACCTTCCATTCAAGCCGTGAGCGAAGGATCATTCCTTAAGAACTGGACTATCAGAACAGCCAGGGCCCGACGAGTCCTGGGGTAGCAAGGCTGAACAAGCATCGTTTATTTTCATTTGCTAAATGATTTCTTTTTTTCGCATTTCCATTTCTGCAATAAGATCTTCAGTGTTCTAAAACATTTGTTCAATTTATCAAAAGCACTTTTTATGTTTATATGAATCAATATTTATTATTATCCTTTTTCTCTCATTACTTTATCTATACAACATTACTATTACTTGTCTTGATGAAACAATGACCGTGACATGCAACGAGACAACGCAACAAAAAGACATTGATTCAGAAGAAGAGGATGATATACCAAATGAAATTATCAGAGAAGTCGAGAATTTTGAGAACAGACCTAAGTCCAACCTGGACGAGACCGAGGTAGTTAACCTGGGAGATTCAGAAAATGTTAGAGAAACTCGTATCAGCATCCATTTATCATCGTCAGAGAAAGAGGAATACACACAATTCTTGAAAGAGTATGAGGACATATTTGCATGGTCGTATGACGATATGAATGGTCTGAGTACATCCATTGTGGCTCAAAAACTGCCAACCAATCCAATGTGTCCACCAGTAAAGCAAAAGCTCCGGAAGTTCAAGCTTGACATGAGTTTGAAAATCATGGAGGAAGTTACCAAGCAAGTCGAGTATCCGACATGGTTAGCTAACATCGTGCCAGTGCCGAAGAAGGATGGAAAGGTTAGAGTCTGTGTAGACTACCAGGATCTCAACCGAGCTAGTCCGAAGGATGATTTCCCATTGCCAAACATACACATCCTGATTGACAATTGCGCCAAGCATAAACTTCAGTCTTTTATGGATTGTTTCGCCGGTTACCATAAGATTTGGATGGACGAGGAATATGCTGAGAAAATGGCTTTCATCACTCCATGGGGAGTATACTGCTATAAGATGATGCCATTCGGCCTAAAGAATGCTAGGGCCACCTACATGAGAGTTATGACCACTATCTTCCATGACATGATACACAAAGAGATCGAGGTGTACTTGGATGACGTCATTATCAAGTCCAAGAAAGCCAACGACCACATAGCAGATCTGAGGATGTTCTTTAAAAGATTGCAAAAATACAACTTTAAATTAAACCCCGTGAAGTGTGCATTCGGCGTTCCCGCTGGAAAATTGCGTGGGTTCATTGTCAGCCGCCAAGGGATAGAATTTGATCCGTCAAAGGCAAAGACATCCAAGAGTTACCACCACCAAGGAACAAGAAAGATGTGATGAGTTTTCTGGGCCGCCTTAACTACACCAGCCGGTTCATAGCCCAGTCAACGGTCATATGTGAACTAATATTCAAGATGCTGAAGAACGATGCTGCGACCAAATGGACCGAGGATTGTCAAAAGGCCTTCGACAGAATCAAGGAATACTTGTCAACATCGCCAGTCTTGGTACCTCCAGGGTGGATGTAAAGACCCGTAAAGTTTTTTAACTAAAAACGATGCCCGGATAGGTCCCCATGTTGATATAACTGTAGGAATTATTAAATCGGACCATTTTGGAGTGAAGAGTACCCCAGTACTTAGAGGATTTGATTTCTCATATTTGTGCGGATTTGCGGTCCACTATGCGATCGCCGATCAGGTATGCGGACCGCATAGTGGTCGGATACTTGGACAGTCTGTTGTCCATTTTGAGGACAACTATGGGGCCCAAAATGCGATCGCATAACAGGTATGCGGACCGCATAGTTGCTGCATACCTGGACATTCTTCCTTTCTTTTGGCCCAGCTGAGGGCCAATTATGCGACAGGTCTGCGGACCGCATAACAGGAATGCGATTGCATTCCTGGACGCAAACCTGCATCGAGGCTTCTCATTTTCTAATTTTAAAACCCTACCCCCAGCCTAATAAAACACCCATCCCCCTCATTTTTATCGACCTTATGATAATTTGGAGAGAATTGAGAGTGGGTTCTAGTGAGAGAAAGTCCCCACCTTCACCAATTTGATTCTCCATCGTCACTAAGGCCTGGAATTGATCGATTAAGATGTCATCTTCTTCATCATAAGAGGTAAGATTCCACCCCCATTTACTCTTAATTCTCAAATTCTAGTTGAGATGAAACACACATAGGTTAGTTCTTGGAGATGGGGTTATGAGTCTTGCATGCATGTAATTAATTTACGATAATCTAGTAAAGGGAAGTAGGTTAGAGTAATCTTTCACTAAAAAGGGGTTATGAAACCTAAAGGAACACATAGCGTTTGATAAAATGCCCAAATGAGTTCAAGACATGTTCATGATTCCTAATTCTAAATTTAAATGTGTCACATTGTGAATTAGATTGAAGGTGCTAGAGGGTCCGGTGACTTGTGATAGAAATTAAGGAAAAATCCCGACTCAAGGTATGTATGGCTAACTCTAATCTTCATAGGATAGACCCGTTTCTGTTCGCTTTCCGGGTATGATTCTCTAGTTGATTATCTATGGAATTTATGTGTTCTATGTGCCTAATTGGGAAATCCTTGCTTCTATGTTGTTCCATGTTACTACCATTTTGTTATGCTATTTGAGTATATAAATTGTGATCATCATGTTTCCTCTTTTACTACGTGTGCGATCCTCTTATGTGATGGGTGTGGGAAATGTGAAAGGTTGGATTGATATGAAATATGAATCAAGAGATTATAATGATTTGAACTACGAACCAAGAGGTTGAATTGATATGAAACATGAATCAATGAATTGGGTTGTTATGGAATATGGATTAAAGGATTGGATTGACATGAAATATGAATCAAGAGATTATAATGATTTGAACTACGAACCAAGAGGTTGAATTGATATGAAACATGAATCAATGAATTGGGTTGTTATGGAATATGGATTAAAGGATTGGATTGACATGAAATATGAATCAAGAGATTCTAATGATATGGAAGATGAGACAAAGAATGAAATGATTTGCGATGGGGATCAAAAGATAAAAAAAATGATAAAAGTGACCTAAAATATCCACGAATCGACAGGAGAATGTCCTAGGGTGAGATGGCCTATCCGATCCGGCCGGGATAGGATTCCATGTTGTACACATGGAGACATGATATTGTGATATGATTATGATTTTATCCTCACTCTTTCAGTTGAGATGGCCTAGCCGAGCGGGCAGAGATCGGACTCAGTGTGAACATGCCGCAGTGGTGATATGAGATGTGATGATTATACGGGCCTCACCTAGGATGGCTTAGCCAATCAGGCAGAGATCGGACTCCGTGTGACAACAACACGGTGGATCAGTAATAATAATAACAAAATGAACTTAAAAGAACATTAACCAAAATATGGCAAAACGTGGTGAGGGATGTGGAAATTCTTGTTTGTGTTTTCCTTGCTTCGGTGAATTGTCGTATGATGTCTCTATTTGTGTGTTTGACTGTTGATGTTTATCCTATCTAGAGTAGGTTTGTTCATACATACTAGTACTATTCAATGGTACTAACGTCCCTTTTGCCGAGGGCGCTACATCTTTTAAATGGTTGTAGGTGGTTCTGTAGCAGGTTGCGCTTATCGCCGATAGTGGTGCCTTCCCTCCATCCCTTCAGTAGTTCTGGTGAGCCCCACTTGCTCTCGGGGCTGTGTGTAGTCCATGTTGACTTCTTTTGTGTATGCTATTTCTTTTGAGGTATAGCCGGGGCCTTGTTGCCGACAAGTCCATGTACACTTCTCCGTACTCTTAGAGGCTCCGTAGACATTATATGGGTTGTAAATATATTTTGGGTAGTTGTTTTACTTACTCGTAATCATGGTCCCGTATCGGGAATGTTGTATTTAGTATGTATGTTTTGGAAAGATCTAATGTTAAAACGTTAAAAGAGGAAGAATGGACTTTATGTTGTTAATACACGTTTTGATTGTCTCTTGCTATTTTATATAAGTAATGTATGCTATAACCACAGGGAAACGCGTCGGGTAGGAAAGGCAAATCAGGTTCGCTTGACCGGGTTCACTCGGTTAGGTGTTGGTCCCGTCCCTCGGTTTCGAGGCGTCATAGCCAGGTAGACCTTTGCTACTCTACCTCGCAATATTAGATGGAGATTTCGGCTGCGTTCTGGGGCAGCACGACGAGACAGGAAGAAAAGAGCAGGCTATTTATTATATGAGTAAGAAGTTCACTCAATACGAGGCATGATATTCTCTAATGGAACGTACCTGTTGTGCTCTAACCTGGGTAGCACAGAATTTGAGGCATTACTTCTGTGTCTACACCATATACCTCATATCAAGGATGGATCCCTTTAAGTACATCTTTCAGAAGCCCATGCCCACTAGAAAGCTAGCCAAGTGGCAAATCCTGTTAAGTGAGTTCGACATTGTCTATGCGACTCAGAAAGCAGTCAAGGGACAAGCATTGGCAGACCATCTTGCTGAGAACCCCGTGGATGGAGAATACGAACCCCTGAAAACGTATTTTCCCGATGAAGAAATGTCATTCATAGGAGAAGACATTACAGAATCCTATGACGGTTGGAGAATGTTCTTCGATGGATCGGAAAATTTCAAAGGAGTCGGCATTGGAGCTATCCTGGTATCAGAAACTGGTCAACATTATCCGGTATCTACTAAACCCAGATTCCCCTACACCAACAATGTGGCGGAATATGAAGCTTGCATCCTAGGGCTCAACATAGTCATTGACATGAATATCTAGGAGCTGCTAGTAATTGGTGATTCATATCTGCTAATACACCAAGTACAAGGAGAATGGGCTACTAAGAATTCCAAGATACTGCCGTATCTGCACCATGTGCAGGAATTGAGAAAGAGGTTCACGAAGACGGAATTTCGGCACGTACCTAGAATTCAGAACGAGTTCGCCGATACATTGGCCACTCTATCATCCATGATATAACATCCAGATAAGAACTTCATTGACCCTATTCCAGTGAAGATCCATAGCGAGTAGGCCTACTGTGCCCATGTTGAAGAGGAAGCAGACGGAAAACCATGGTTCCACGACATCAAGGAGTATTTGTAAAAGGGAGAGTACCCAGATCTTGCAAATCATACTCAGAAACGCACGCTCCAGATATTGTCCAACAACTTCTTTCACAGCGGAGGAATCATGTACAGGAGAAATCCCGATTTGGGATTATTGAGGTGTGTTGATGCAAAGGAAGCCTCCAAATTAATTGAAGAGATACATGATGGGACATGCGGCCCACATATGAATGGTTTTGTCTTGGCCAAGAAAATACTCAGATCCGGTTATTTCTGGATGACCATGGAAACGGACTGCATCCAGTATGTCTGGAAATGCTACCGATGTCAAGTGCATGCAGATATGATAAAGGTACCCCTAAATGAGCTCAATGCAACAAGCTCACATTGGCCGTTCGCCGCTTGGGGAATGGACGTCATTGGACCGATCGAGCCTACCGCCTCGAATGGACACATGTTTATCTTGGTAGCAATTGATTATTTCACTAAGTGGGTCGAAGCAGCATCTTACAAAGCATTGACTAAGAAAGTCGTGGAAGACTTTGTCCGCGACCGTTATTTGTCGGGTTGTAGTTCCAGAGTAAATCATCACCAACAATGGCTCCAATCTCAATAGTGACCTGATGAAATCTATGTGCGAGACTTTCAAGATCAAGCACAAGAATTCCACAGCCTATAGACCTCAGATGAATGAGGCTGTAGAAGCTGCCAATAAGAACATCAAGGAGATATTGAGGAAGATGATAGAAAAGCACAAATAGTGGCACGAGAAGTTATCATTTTCTTTACTGGGATACCGCAAAACGGTCCGTACATCAACTGGGGCAACTACCTACTTATTGGTTTATGGAACATAAGCCGTTATTCCTGGCGAATTGGAAATCCTTTCCTTAAGAATCATACAAGAAGCTGAGCTCAGCGATGCAGAATGGGTGAAGAGTAGGTATGAGAAACTAGCCCTCATAGACGGAAAAAGAATGAATGCAATATGCAAGCTCCGTATATGGTTCATCGAGTATTGACAGGAGGAGCCCTCATACTTTCAGAAATTGACGGAGAAGTTTGGATAAAGCCGATCAATTCATATGTTGTCAAATGATGTTATGTGTAAACTTTTATGCTTTTCTCAATGATGTAAATTTAACTACGCCTGACCTAATTCCCGTTTAAGAGGGGATACGTAGGTAGCCCTATGGGTTCGGTCACAATTCAATAAAAAATTCATTTTCCCCGCAATTGGAAACTGGGGTAGAATTTTGAGGAGGACCCTCAAAATTTCGAAGCAAGTTCAGCCAATCGCAGCATGCGCAGCAGTCAAAGTCGTCAACCCATCAAACTGGTGCAGAATTTTGAGGAGGACACTCAAAATTCCGTAGTATGAGAGGTTGCAATGTCTTGAACCGTGTTACGGTCGTCGGTTCATCTAAATTTCTTGAAATATATTTTATACTATGTTTTACTAAATCATGCATGCTTATTTTTAAAATATAGCTTTGTTCTGCGAACGCTACCCCGGCGATATGAACAAGATCATCAAACCAAGCATACGAGTCGAGCAAAGCTAGCAGGGATGTGAACCAACCTCCCCCATTTACAGAACTCACAATTTTTCTTTGGATGCAGGAACAAAGAATAAACGCGTAGAGAAGTCACAAATCTCCACACAGTTGCAAAAGCCAAAATTTACTGTCTACCCAAAGAACAAGCACGTTCATAGTCATAGTCCTCGAAACCATTGCATTTGCCGACATTTGCTATTATCACAAACAAACAATGCTTCGTAGTCACAATGCCCACAACAGTCGCAACATCAACGCCCGCTACCAGCTAAGAAATTTTACTGTCATTTATTATTTAATCTCCTGTATGAGGCTAAGCTCTGCCTCCATTTGCATAAGGATACTCTTCTGCCTTCCGTCTGCATAAGGCTACTCTTCTGCCTTCCGTCTGCATAAGGCTAATTTTCTGCCTTCCATCTACATAAGGCTACTCTTCTGCCTTCCGTCTGCATAAGGCTAAGCTCTGCCTTCATTTGCATGAGACTAAGCTCTGTCTCCATCTGCATGAGGTTAAGATCTACCTCCATTTGCATAAGGCTACTCTTCTGCCTTCCGTCTGCATAAGGCTAAGCTCTGCCTTCATTTGCATGAGACTAAGCTCTGTCTCCATCTGCATGAGGTTAAGATCTACCTCCATTTGCATAAGGCTACTCTTCTGCCTTCCGTCTGCATAAGGCTAAGCTCTGCCTTCATTTGCATGAGACTAAGCTCTGTCTCCATCTGCATGAGGTTAAGATCTACCTCCATTTGCATAAGGCTAATCTTCTGCCTTCCGTTTACATAAGGCTAAATCTTCTGCCGTCCATTTGCAAAAGGCTACTCTTCTGCCTTCTGCCTGCATAAGGCTAATTTTCTGCCTTCCTTTGCATAAGGCTAAACTTCTGCCTTCCATTTGCATAAGGCTACTCTTCTGCCTTCCGTCTGCATAAGGCTAATTTTCTGCCTTCCTTTGCATAAGGCTAATCTTGTGCCTTCCATTTGCATAAGGCTACCTGCTGCCTTCCTATCTGCATGAGATTAAGCTCTACCTCCATTTGCATAAGGCTACTCTCTGCCTTCCTACCCTACATGAGGCTAATCTCTGCCTTCAATTTACTTTTCATCGAGACTAAGTGTTGTCTCTCAAGCATTATTTACTTCGCTTCTCCTTCGGGATAAGCCCTGCCCTCCATTTCCCAAGACTAAGTTATGTCTTGTGGAAGTCATATTATTGCATCTCATGGGCTGAAATATCGCCAACCTGTCCAAAGGCGTCATAGTTCGGAGGCACCATCTTCATGGCCCGAGAACGTCATGTCATGGCCTGAGGATCTCTCAATTTCGCATATCATTATTCAAAGGCGTCATGGTTTGGGGGAACCATCTTCATGGCCCGAGAACATCATTTCATGGCCTGCGAATCCCTCATCAAATGATTCATGGCTTAGGACATCATGGTCTAAGGACGTAATCTGTAACTGTCCAAAGACAACTTTCATAGTCCAACGGGAACTTGCATCATTTTTAAATTTATGCACAGTATACGCTTGTATTACTTTTATTCGCAGGTAACCCGGTGAGCGGCGACTATCCCAGCAGGAGCGATCCCGCTCCAGTCCTCCCAGCCATATCAAGCCTAACCTCGTCCGTAAACTGTTCACTCATCCAGCCCTAGATGTTGCGTCCGTTCTTGTAATGGCTTCACCGGTATACTTCGTCGATGATTCCGGAACTACATATGGCCTAATTCCTGTAAAACCAGGGATATGTAGGCAGCCCAGAAGCCATGGTGCGGCCTAAATCTCTCGAACCATTTCGCTCGGTCAAAATTGGCCATCATATCTTTACCCGACAAACTCTTTCATCCTTTCCGGGTAAAGAGGGGAAGCTGTTGATACACCATTTTTCCAAAAAAATATTTTTAATTGCATATATCTTCAAAATCATGCATTAATAGTAATTGGCATTTTTCTACAATTTCCCTATATTTTTATTAATTTATTCAGCATTTTATTTCCAATAAATAATTATAAAATTGCATCACAAATGATTTCAAAAGTATTTCTAGATTTAATGTATTATTTTTTGGTCCTATTAAGACCAAATTATTTCTTAATTATCCAAATTGGCACCTTTGGCTATAATTGCAATAACTTTGCAATTATAGCCTAATCATGTGATTTCACACTATTTTCATCTAGGAATTAATCATTTGTATTATTTAAATACTACATGACCATTTTAAATTATCTTCTACGTGTAAAATTCAATTTTATAATTAACAACTATTTTTGTAAATAATTTTAATTAATTTACATTGGGTAGCCACTTTCATTTCAATTATGGCCTAATTAAACCAGACCCATATCTGATTAAAACGGCCCAAATACCCCAGGCCTAGTGCCTTGTCCTACCCGACCCAATCCGTTGTCCAATCTGGATCGTTGATCAATTTTAATCAACAGTCCAGATCTCCCATTTATTTAATTAACCCTAGATACTACCCATAATTTCTCTATTCTTTCCTCCGTTACACATATTTCTCATCTCTCAAAGTCTCTCTGCTAAAACCTAAAGCTCTCACCGGCCTCGACTTGCCGGTAACTATGGTGGTCTCACCACCATCCCAGCCCTCATGGCTCCTTTCTATGTCGGGTTATTGCTGCCTTGAGGTCCTCAAAAGAACCAGAAGGCGGTTCAACTCACCCCCATGGTTTTTCATGTCATTCTCAGGCCGATCTTGGCCTGTCTGAGTAAGATCCTGCCTTCTCCGGCCAGAACCTGTGGTTTCTAAGAAGATTCTCTTTCTCTTTGGGTTATATCTCAGAAACCCTAATTATTAGCTCTTTATTCCTTAGATCTATGATAGATCTGGGTATATTCTGATTTATTTGGCTATTTTTCCTTAAAGGTTTTCCGATTTTTCTAAAACGACTCTTCATCTTCAAACTAGGGTTCCTAACCCCTTTTCAAAAATGGTCTTTCCTTCTGATTTTAGTATTATTCTTTGATTTTCGTTATGTTTAAACGTTTGTTTAAGTTTTCCTTTTTATATCTGAGTTAATATGTTAAAACCCTAAATTTTTAGTCCTGATCATGGGTTCCTGAGCTTGTTTTTGATAATATGTTCGCCTAATCTGTATGTGTACTTGTTTCTCATGAACATTCTGTGTTGTTGTGACCCTTATCCTATTTTGAGTTATTAGGGTTTCTGGCTCTTTCTCTTCTGGCATATGCTATGTTTATCTTTCTTGTTCTCAGAATTTTTTTGGTAATTCCCTCTAAATGGTACTATTTCCTATTTGAATCCCCTATTCTAAGTGATTTTTGCTTTGCTATGATGATTAGGGTTGCTGATTTTACCCCTATACTGTGATTGCCTCATTTATTTACAGCAATTTGTGTTACTAACTCTCATCAGTACCATCTCTTAGTTTGAATCTCTGAGTTCATGTGATTTGTACCCTATTGTTTTCATTAGGGTTGCTGATTTCCTGTTTCTCCCTGCCTGTATCATGTTTGTCCTGTTCATTTGTGATACTTTCCTTTAATGGATATTGATTTCCTGTAATTGATACCTCACTCATCACTGATATCCAGCCTTTAAGTTATTTCTTGCCTTATTTTTTGTGGTCGATTATGCTGTCAAACTAATTCATATGTATTTTCCTTAATTAGAATTTTTGAACCTGGCCTTAATTACATGATGTATACCTGTACTATACTTATGATATTTCCTTATGTGTGATATCCAGCCTTACATGGTTTCCTTCCTTATTTATCCGCCTATTACCGTTTGAGTCTAACTCCTTGATTAAAGGGAGAACTTATACTGATTTAATTCTAGTTGGTACATAGTTCCATAATTACTGCTGAACTATGATTCTTGCCTTATTTGCTACCTGTTTTCAAATTATAAATACATTTCTCTTTCATTGACACACATAGGAACACATTGTTCAAAACTCTCTCACAATCAAAACTTTCTGCTCTCTCTCTCTTCTCTGGTTACTTGCATATTGTTCTAAGTCAGCCGGTTGTAAGCCAAGGCTAATTACTATACTCTTTGGTTCTTCCTTCTATGTTTAATATCTTTTATACTAGTATGTCATGATTTCAATTTAAGTCTCAAAAACAATATGTTTCTTTTATTACTTCAATTCATCCGGTTTCTAGTCTGTTTTTACTTGTGGTTTTGTTGTTCAACTTGCAACTAATTTGTCTACTTTAATGCTTTATCAGCATGCTTCTGAATATGTCTCCTCCCTTAGAATCAGCATGCTTATGAAATATTATTCCCCCTTTCTACAGTATGGCTCAATATAACTTTGTTCCCTTGTATGCTTAACTAGTTTAGTATGAACCTGTCTTTGGCAAGATAACTTGTACCCTAAGTTACTTGGTTCTGTGTTAACTCTGAAGCTCATGAGGTACCTTAACCCCTTAGTATATTGCTGATTATGTACTTAAGTGCTCCGGTATCTATGTGTTTACCTATGTGATATACCTGTCCCCAATTCCCCATTACCCCGATGTGAAGGCTTGTGGTGCTAGGCCAGTCTTGTTTCTTTGTTCTATGTGTGATGCTGAAACTGTTTTGGTTCTGAGGTTGGTCTGTTGTTTGTTGATTTACCTACTATTTTAAAACTGTCTCATTGAATAACTCCTTTGTTGTTTTACAAAACTACTTCAAGCAATTCTTTTTTCAAACTATTTTCCTTCTTAAACCTTTTCAAAACTATGTCAAGAACTCTCACTATACTCTTAGACCTTTAAGTTCCGCCTCTTCAATATGTGACTGCTTAGGGATCCCTATGAGATTCCTCTGAACTCTGATGCATTAGAGTTGGCTCTTCCACACTACACTTACTCAAGTATGGTTGTGAAATCTGGGTGTGAGCACTGACCGGGATCTTTTGAGGTCCCTAGGGAACTCTGACACACCCGGATATTGAGAAAGGCTATAAAACAATATGAGCAGTTGAGGTTTTGGAAATCTGGCCTATTTGCAGGCTCCCTATAGTGTATTTTCTTTTTTTCCTTATTTACTTATACAATTCATTCAATATTGGTTTGTAATAATTTATTGTAAACGAATATTGGGGAAGGATAGTGAAAATGGAAGGGTAGATGTATAGGTTATCTATATCAAATGGTAGAAACCATGCTTAGGTTTACATTTCCTGGATGCACATTAGAATCCATGTTTAGGACCAATACATACAAATCATATCATGCATTAGATACCATGCTCCCAGGTTTAATGTATATTGTTTTCAGCATCTCATTCTGACACTATTATTATCACTTAGAAATTCTGTCTCTAGGATAAATGATAACATTAATTTAAACTGATACTCATGCAATCATGTCTAATAATGTTGTAACCCTGTGAGCACTTAGAAATCCTGCTTAGGAAATTCTGCATATAAACCATTCTGCATTCTATACATGCATATTAGATACCATGCTTAGTATCTTGTTCGTACTCGCTTAGTTACACCTAGTTAAACTACTGATGGATGAAAAAAGGATATAAAACAGCCTCACGTTTAATTATTATGTTCAAGTAAAACTAGTGATAATCCTGTATCTCTTAACACTTAGAACAACATGCTTTAGGTAAAATAATTCCCACATTGTTTTAATAATTCTGGTAACAATTGTGCATTATCCCACTCTTAGGCAAGCCTTAGGTAACCAATTCTTATAAAACTGAAAACTGCCTCTTTGCGTTTACTGCTTAATGCTTAACTGGCTTAAAATCAGTAGGCAAACTAATTAGGCCCTGCTTCTGAGTTCATAAAATAAAGCTGCATATCTCTTATGTTCTGATACTCACCTAGACATCATGCCCTAGGATCATGTGGTCCTAAATTCCTCCAGGGCCATTAAAAAGGGACGGGTAACAGCATGCATAGAGGTCGCTAAATAACACTCGCTTAATAACCGCTAAGGGGTGGGAAAGGGTAGATAGGAATATGATAACCGGTGCGCTAATGCCACGTGTAGCCCTTCTTCCGAGGAGTGATTACCGGGTATTGTATGGATGTGATCCTATAGGATAAACTACCTAGGACCCCCTCCCCCTATTCCTTACATATATATGCATAGGTTATAAACCCTTAGACTTCAAATCTTTTAAACTTTAGCACATATGTGTGCTTAGACTGCAAATCTTTTCAAAACCCTTTACTTGTTTAAACTCTAATTGCTTGTTTGCTACTTGCCTAAATTCACAAAGATGTCTGACTAGGAACCACAGTTGTGGACTTTGAGGGGTGCCTAACACCTTCCCCTCGAAGTATATTCAAACCCTTACCCAATCTCTGGTTAACTAATGAGCGTTGTAATAACCCTTAATAGGTTCCCTAACGCACCTTAACTCATTAGGTGGCGGCTCTTCAATTCCTTATATACCCCTTTCCCAAAAGGAAACGAGTTGTCCAATAATGTCAAGAACCCTGATCGATCCGAAAGGAGAAGTAAAAAAGGGGGCGCGGAAACTAGCCTCTAGCTATTTCCAACAAACTTCAAGTTAGCTATAACTTGAACACACAATACCTATTACAATTGCTTCTAGATAAGCTGAAAGGTACAAATTGTAATCACCTACTACAAATAAACTAGACTAAAAGACAACAGATAGAACTGGTTCTTCTAGCTGGTTCAAGTAGCTTCAGAGTCGCACACTTAATTCTCACACGAACAACTTGCAAAATTGCTTTGGTAATTTTGCTCTCAATTCTTGTTTTGCTTATGCTTTTGTGCGTGTCTGTACAATAAGAACACTTAACAATATATAGGATTAGTAGACAAAAAGATTCACTAGAATTCAGATGTTACTCTTCCTTGGTGGATGAGTTCTAGTTGATCTCAACTCCTTAATCCTCCCTTTTCTTGATTCTATTTTTACTGAATAAGGAGTCCATCTCCTTATCAATTTTCAATCTTTTCGATCAGGAGATATCTCTTTAGATCACAGATTTCGTTTATCTCCTGCCTGTGCACCTCATGTGCCCTCAACTCTGCATGTGTCTATGTCTCCAGTGATGAACCTGGTTCAACTCTGAGTTCCTTTGTCAATCTTTAAAACCATTCAGCTTCTTGATCCAACAACGTTTCAGATGGAATGGTAGCGTTTGGGGTTGGTTAGGTTAATTAAAAGGAGGGAATGGATATGGGTTGTTCATCTCAGAGATCAACGACCACGATTTAAAAAGGGGTTGGGTCGGCTTTATTTAGACGGGTTTGGGCTGGGGTTATTGGGCTGGTGTATGGGGTATTGGGCTGGTGTATTAGGTCCGAATAGGTTTAAGAAATTAGGCTATTATTAAAATACCCAATATTTAGCAAAAATAATTTATAAAAAATAATAAATAAATAACAATAATATTATTTATGCACTAAAATTATTAAAAAAATAATAACTTAACATTACAAAAATATAAAAAGTTATTTTTTGCATAAATAATATAATTATACATGTATATGGGCTATTATTGCAAAAGTGTGCAATTAGCCTTAAAATGCAAATGTAATTATGAGAAATGCACTAAAAATGTTTAAAACCTCACATTGGTACAAATGATAAGTTTAGATGATTAAATCATCATAAAAGTAGTTTGGAGGGTCATTATTGGATATTTATATAATAAAATGCAGAAATAAATAGATTTAAAGTCTTTAAAAATTATGAAAAATTATGAAAAATACTTATGTGTGTTTATAAATCAAATGATGATGCGTATGCACTATTTTGAAAGTATAGATATATATATTTGAAAATGAGGTAAAAATTGTGTATCAATAGTGAGTAGTTATGAGATTTACATATTTCTTACATTATTCGCAGTGTTGGGAAGGTTTGGAATAAGGTTCCAATTAATAAAAGGTTATTTATCGGTATCGGGTTTGATTATGGGCAACTACTGTGGTCGAAGGTGTTACTATGTGCATATGGGCAATGTGTTATGTCATGTGGTTATACCTTGTGGATGAGTTCATGAGTTGTTGCAGCTGGTTGAGGTTGAACACTATGTTTACATGGGAATCAGGTCGTTGGGGGATGATCAGATGTTGGAATTTTGTTCTAAGGTTTATTGGTATGGTTGGAAGGAATAATCTTCAGTCGAGATGGTGTTCTCGGGCCTATGTGTATTGGGATGACACGAGATCATTCGTGTGTATGTGTATGTTGAGTCTATATTGTGATTTGATGGCTTTGGAGTGGCTATTGGCACGTTCGAGGACGGACGTTTGTTTCAGAGAGGGAAAATGTAACAACCGAATCGTTCACTTTGAGCTCTAGCGTTCCATTTGGTGGTTTATGGTTTCAAGTGGCTTCATATTATTCATTATGACTTGTGTGTATGGTCGGTTTCTGTTTTCAAGCGATTCATGATTTATTTGGGAGAATGATTCTTGTTTTAGAAGCTTAAGTGGTACGAGTTGACCATAGTTTGACTTTTATGTAGACGACTCCAAAATGGTATTTTGATAATTCCAATAGCTTGATATGGTTATTTGGATGTACGCGTATGTCCGAATTTGGATTTAGAGGTCTGTGGGTTGATTTGATACTTTTTGGCGTAAGTTGGAAAGTTGAATGTTTGGAAAGGAATAACCCTAGTGAGGAAAGAGAAGCTTTGGAGAAAAAAAGTGCGATCACTGTGATATTTCTATCTTCAGCGCTGCCAGGCCAATTTGGCCGGCAGCCAGCCTCCTTCCACGACTGGTCAGCCTCCTCCAACCCTCGCCCAACCCCCAACGACCAACAAAAACAATTGCCAGCCACTATACTACTCTAAGATTCTAAAACCAACGACGTTAAACAGTCCCATGCAGGAACGCGCGAATTCAGTTGAACCTATTCCCCCTCGTCGAGCCAGTCTGCTCAATGAACACCCCACTGTGAAGTTTACAGAAGCAGAAGTTTAACTAATAAATGTGATTTAAGGTTTACAATACGCAGTTGTAATTAAATTATTATATGGATGGCCCGAGCTTAGCGAATTACGGCGAATTATTCCTATTCAACGTGGAATTAAGGGTGAATGCAAAATTGGATATCTTCGTGATAGGAATGTGTTAGTACGTATGTCTTTATGGAAAGACTTCGTTGAATTTACGTCGAAGATTGTTTATTATGTTAAAGACAAGTTTGGACGTGAATACCAGTTACACACATTGATTTATGATCATAAGTTCAAAGTTGGAGAAGAGACACCAAAGGTAATGGTGTGGATTTCCTTTCCTAAGTTGTTGCCAATTTTTTTTGTGAAGGAGTGTTTGCTTGCAATGGTTTCTGTAGTTGGTAAGCCACTCCATCTAGACATGGCAACAGTTAATAAAACAAGACATAATTGTGCAAGAGTTAAAGTGCTAGTTGATTTATTAGTTGATTTGCCTAAGAAAATGCGTATGGATATTGAGAATGAAGTAACATGAGAAGTTAGAACTGACTGGGTAAATATGAAATATGATTATTTTCCTAAGTATTGTAGGGAATGCAAATTACAAGGGCATGATATGATGGAATGTTTGAGGCTTCATCCTGAACTAATGGAGAATAGGACTATTTAAAATAATGAGGTGATTGAAGCTGGAAAACAAATTGAACAGGCCACTGCTTCAGCAAACATGAATCAACAAGGTGCTTTAATGGTTTTGTCAAGTGGAAAAGTTGTAGATAATGTAAATGGCAATGGTAAAGAACAGTGGAAAGAGGTAAGGTATAATCGACCTAAGAAAGGTAATAATCAAAATGGAGTTACATCAATTACTAGAAAGGAAATTCTTCCAGTAAACAATGGTGAAGGACAACAAATAGAAGTTGGCAAGAAATTTGCAGTATTGGAGATTGATGAAACTGGGAATGATGAGACTAATGGAAGACAGATGCAGATTCGAGGTGGAGATACTACTGTTGTGACACAAAAGGATATGCAGAATAATCAACTAGAAATAGTAGATGGTGTGCAGGAAGTTATCCAACTTTATAAAGCTTCCCCTAAGGGTAATATTGCAAGCAGTCCTAAAAATAATCCTACTGGTATTTGCAAGAAGCTAAATCCAGCAACTCTTAAATTTAATCCTACAACAACAGAAAGTCAGATGGAAAAAGAAGGTGTTCCTAGTCCTAACAGAAGAAGGAATGAAGAGTTAAAGAATGGTGAATCTACAGCTGCTTGGGTGCAGAGAACATTTGCAGGACAAAGAGTTGGTACCACACTTCATGCCAAGACATACCATCACAAGACACAAGATTTGAAAGAGAGTTGGCAAAAAATGTAGAACAGATCAATGCTACTGCTACAGTAGAGAAGACAAGGAATGAAGAATTTGCTAGCAATGAGAGGATTCAATGGTATGGAGGAAGGCTTTGGGCTAATCAAATTGAAGAAGATCCAGATCAAGGGGAAGTGCCAGATGGGATGCAAGCAGAAAGGGATTATGACATTGATGTAGAAGATGAAGAGCAAAGTGTGAATGGAGTAGAAATTATTGCTAATAACAATGATGATGACAACATTAACAATGAATAAGATGTACAAAATACAGATGGATGTAGCAAGGAGAAGCAAGCATATTTAAGGAACCTTAAAAGTTTAACAGAAAAACATAAAGATATTGATGTGAACATGAAGGATCTAGGAGGAACTGCGAAGGTTGTGTCAAGTACTAAAGAGATTAGGGAAAGTGCAGCTTCTGGGAACAAACTATTGGTTCAAGCAGGTGATGAACTAAGAAGCACTGATCCAGTAGAAAATATTCAGGGAAGGATGCAAAGGAATGATGGAGATCATGCTTTGATTCCTAAACAAGTGAAAAGAACAATGCAAGTAGCTGTAAACGAGACTTATCTTGAAGTAAAGGAACAAACAGAGAAAATAGGTAAGGATTTTGATGAAGAGTCAATTGCTCAAAATTATAGAAATGTTGCAAGGCAAGGGGACTTGTCTCCTGGGCTCATGGAGAAGGTTAAATCAGCAGGTAGGGGCAGAAAGAAAGTACCAAGGGATAATTCCAGTTTTCCATCAACTGGAGTACAAACTAGAAGGATACTTACTAAATCCAATGCACACTAATTGAGGCGATCATATGGAATGTAAGGTCTGTAAACACAATGCAAGATTTTGAAAGGCTTATCACAATGCAGAGGAGACATCATTTTGAATTCATAGGTATTTTAGAACCAATGCAACAACCCAAAAAAGTTGAAAAATACAGAAGAAGGATAGGTTTGGCTACAACAGTAGTAAATGTTTCTAACAAAATATGGGCTTTTGTGGATGAAGTGTATGAGGTGTCTATTGTATACAACATGTTCCAACAGTTAACACTGAGATTGTTTCACACATAAACACATGTGGAACTAATGCTTACCCTAGTATATGCAAAGTGTGATGCTATAGAAAGAATAGAATTGTGAGACTCTTTATATGCTATGGCTCGAGAGATGACAGAACCATGGCTTGTAGGGGGTGATTTCAATGTCATATGGGACGAGGAAGAGGAATTTTGTGGTTTCACAGTGTCACTTAATGAGATTGATAATTTTAGACACTGCATCACTATATGTGATTTATCAGATCTTGGGTTCAAAGGAAGCATCTTCACATGGTGGAATGGTAGGGCAGATGAGGATTGTATTTTCAAGAGGCTCGATCGATGTCTTGCAAATATAAAATTCCAGCAAATGTTCCCAGGTTTGGAAGTCACTCACTTGTATAAAACTGGATCAGACCACTGTCTTATGTTATTGAAGTTTGATATTGAAGCTACTCCAATCAAAAAGCCTTTTAAGTTTCTCAACTTCGGGGTGAAACATGAATCTTTTAAGGTAGTGGTGAAAGTTAACTGGAATGCAAATTTTTATGCTGATCCATTCATACTGTTTAACCACAAACTGAAGAAAATGAAGAATGTGCTGTCTTCATGGAGCAAATCAACATATGGGGACATATTTCAAAGGATTGAAAGCCTGGGGGAGGTTGTTATGGTTCATGAGAAGCAATTCGATGCAAGTCCAACAAAACAGAATAGAGAAAGGTTGCATTTGGTCCAAGCACAACTTATTAGATATTTTGCAATTGAAGAGGAATTTTGGAAGAAAAAATATTGTATGGCATGGTTCAAAGAGGGGGGTAGAAAAACTAATTTATTTCATACTCAGGTTAATGGCCGAAGGAAAAGGTTACATAGTAGGAGAATACAAAACAATATGGGCAATTGGATAGAAGAGGACGAGCAAATAGCAGAAGAAGTTGTTAACTTTTTCAAAGCACAATTTAGTGAGAATATAGCTCCTAATGCATTTGGGATCATTGATAATGTACCTTTCTTGGTTGATGAGGCGCACAACTCAAAACTAATTTGTATGCCTACAATGGAAGAGGTTAAAACAGTTGTGTTTGGTCTAAATGGAGATTCTGCAGGTGGTCCAAATAGCTTCAAAGGTGCCTTTTTCTAGTCTTGTTGGGAAATCATTGATGATGATCTATACAATATGGTTAAGGCATTTTTATGTGGTAGACAACTTCCAAAGCAAGTGACACATACCAACCTTGTGCTATTACCAAAGAAGAATAAAATAGTCAGTTTCTCAGATATGCGACCTATAAGTTTAAGTAACTTTGTCAACAAAAGTTTCTCGAGGGTGCTGCATGATATACTGGTGCAGTTACTTCCTACTTTGATTTATGAGGAACAAGCAAGTTTCGTCAAAGGAAGAAGTATTGTAGAATATGTACTACTCACGCAAGAAATAATCACATATATTAGATTATGGACACGAGCTGGACCAAATGTAGTAATTAAGCTCGACATGATGAAAGCCTATGACAGACTATCATGACTATTTTTAACTTAGATGCCGAGGAAATTAGGTTTCTGTGAAAGATTCATTGGTATGGTCTATAATATTATGGGCAATAACTGGTATTTTGTCTTTGTGAATGGCCAACCATATGAATTTTTTAAGTCGTCAAGGGGAGTAAAATAAGGAGATCCACTCCTACTCTCACTGTTCATCATAGCTGCAGAGGCATTATCGAGGGGTTTGAATTCCTTACACCTAAATCTATATTTCTGTGGATATGGTTTGCCCAAGTGGAGTCCAAAAATTAATCACTTATCATACGCAGACGACACTATTATTTTCTGTTTATCTGATGCAACTTCTCTGCAATTGGTGATTGAAGTATTATATGCATACGAAAGTGCATCTGGACAGAAGATAAATAAAGGCAAGCCAGCTATATATATGCATCATTCTGCTCCTATTGAGGTAGTTATAAAGGGGGAGAGGATCACTGGCATCATGAAGCAAGATTTTCCATTCACATATATTGGATGCCCAATATTGTACTCACGAAGAAAGATGGATTATTATCAAGGACTTATCACTAAAGTCCTTGATAAACTTCAGTCGTAGAAAGGCAAAATTTTATCAATAGGAGGCAGGGCTGTTTTGATCGAGCATGTGCTTTAGAGCATTCCTATACACCTACTGTTTGCTGTGAACCCCCCAAGTAATCTGATTAACAAACTTCATAAGATGTTTGTCCTATTCTTTTGGAGTAGCTCTATTGAAGGTAGCAGTAGGCATTGGGCATCATGGAATACATTATGTATGTCATGTGAAGAAGGTGGAATTGGCTTTAGATCGTTGCATAATGTGTCTAAAGCTCTTTTCTCCAAATTGTGGTGGGAATTTCGTACCAAACCAAGCCTTTGGAGTTCCTTCATGAGTCAGAAGTATTGTAAGAAACTTAATGCTATAATTGTTCCATGAAAACATGGGTCGCATGTTTGGAGAAAGATGCTAGAATGCAGGTGTTCCACCCCATAAGTTTTACAACCTTGATATCGTTATATATATATATATATATATATATATATATATATATATTTGATATGGTATTTGAGTAGAACTTTTTTTAAAAAGAAAAAATGGTTTGAAAAATATGATTTTATATAGTTATTAATATTACTACTTTCAAATATATTTTAAATTATACACATAATATGAGAAAGTTTATGAGATTTTTATTATTGTAAAGATAAAAATTATTTTCTCACAAGAAAAGAAGGTTATCTTTTTACCATTTGAGAACTAAGCATACGAAAATTTGCACCCTTTATATGAGATTAAGAAAGTTAGGAGTTGAGAAAATATATGCATTTTTACATGAATATTTTAATAAAATAATAGTGTATGTATTAATTTTATGTGGTACAATAATTTATTAATATTGTAATAGTTGTATTTAGGATGAGAACAATATTATTTTGAGGTTATAAGCATTTATGCTATTTCAAACCAGTGATAAGTAAGTTCGTGAAGGTGAGAGGGTAAGTGAATCGAATAAAATGAGTTTCGTCGAAGTTTGTCAATTTGGGATAAGATGCGGTCCGAGCTATAATACCTGGTATTTATGGACTAGTATCATACAAGGTACAACATGACCATGATAGTAAGGTGTATAAAATATATTAAAAGTAAGTAGTATTTTAAGTAATTTGAGATAATTCTTAATTGTGTGGTAATTAGTGATTTTAATGGGGGTTTAACTAATTAATTAGATTATTTGGATAAACTTGATTAGCCACCTAACGTGGCAGACCTAGAGGTCTTGATTTAAAGGCCATATAGTGACTCCTAATACATGTGAAAGGTGGAATTTTTAGGAGATAATTATAGGCCAAGTCATACCTAAGTGGGGCCCACATTCACTTTGATAATGACAATTCAACTGTATGTGCTTGATCTAGTACTTTGCCGATTCATGAAGAATTACATTGTGCACATTTAGCAAATCGCACATGGTATTTGATTATCATCTTGAAGTAAATGCTTAAAGTGGATTATGTGCCTACATATTTCTTTCTTTCTATATGGAGGAGGAAAGCAGCCACTTATTAGTTAGTACTTTAGTAGATATGTTTTACAAGAGCGATGTAATAATGTGTGCAGAAGGACACATATCCGTACACTTCACCGAGGCTAGAGCAAACCTAATTCATATTTTGTGTCTAAATATATGTTTCCACCTGAAGATGCTACTGAAATATCCAAAATGGATAATATGATTCTGCTAAAGGAGTTTTGTGTGGAGGTTGATCATTTACAGTTGGTGATTCACGGGGTTGTTTCAGAAACCAAAATACATGAAGAAGGCCATACATTAGCCAAATTCACATCTTTTATTTTAAGGCTAATGAGGAAGTATTTGAAGATAGATGGTCAGTTTGAATATGACTAGATTTTTAGCAAATGTAAGCTGCCTCAGAATTCACATTTTTGTCAAAAGTCAATAGCTCCAGCAGTTCATGTTCACATACATTCACGGTTGTGGTATTCTTATTGTTACTAGTTAGTGCATTGACGTACTTCCGTTACTGGTGCAATCCTTCTCAAAAGTATTCTACGGATTTTTCCCTACTCCAGGTATGTTAAGGTTAATCCTTCTTTCTTTTGGCATGATTCACGTAACGATACGTAAACGTAATGTTATTCAATAAGCGATTCTACTCTTAGCAGTTAAGGATGCCTATGTTATTCATTCTGGTAAAGTGAGTATGTCCCTAAGTCTCTATTGAGGTAAATGATAGAGATGTTAATGTTTATAATATGGTAATACATGAATCTTCATTTACCACCGTGCTACAGACGATCGGGCAGTCATGCATTTACCACCGGGCTACTGCCGGTCGGACAATTACCACCGGTTGGGCAATTATGTATCATTATTTACCACCGGTTGGGAAGTCATGTATATTCATTTACCACCGAGCTACGGCCGGTCGGGAAGTCATGCATTTACCACCGCGCGACGGCCGGTTACGCAATTACACATTTACCACCGAGCTACAGACTTATGGGTAGGCCGGTACCCTGTCCCATTTGATGTCAAATAATCGTAGAGTCTTCGAGACTAAGGTTCATTTTGTACAGTATGTTAAAGGCCTTGACGACCCATATGTATTCATGTTTTAAGAAAAAAGGTTAAATGATACAGTGTTTTCCCACTTACAATTGTAAATTATGAGTTGTGGCCATATGGGCCCATGATGGTCACGAAAGGAATGAGTTCATCTAACTTGACCTATGTATGTTCTAATTTTGGTCGAATGATCAAGAGTTACAGAGTGGTTCGCTTGGACCAGTGCGGCACCGGGTGCCCGCCACGCCTCCCCAGGTTTGGGGCATGACAGTAAGGATGCAATAGAACATCAGATCAAATGGCATCCAAAAATGGGGTCATCCATATTCTGGTTGATAACTGGACAAGATTGGGTGCCTTATATTTTCTAGTTCCTGCAGGATTTGGGGTAGATGAGACCATCCATAATGTATATGATGTTCTGGAAAATGGGGAATGGAATAAAGATAGGCTAATGGAGATCCTACCAGAAGAGTTTGTAACTCGCATTGTGGAGAAGGTGCAACCTCCGGTAGTGGAGTCTGACATTAATACTCCCTACTGGATGTTAGAACCCAGAGGGCATTTTACAGTTAGATCTGATTGGGGGTATATTAGAAGGAGGGATGAACCTAGAAAAGCTTACAAAATGATTTGGGTGAAAGGGTTGCCATTTAAAATAGCTTTCTTTATCTGGAAGGTGCGGAAAGCTAAGTTACCCCTTGATGGTTTCATGCGTAGGCTTGGTTATTTAATGCCCTCTAAATGTTGGTGTTGTGCAGAACCTCAGCAGGAATCATTGGTACATGTGTTTTTCACCTCGAATACAACTAGAATTGTGTGGAAATATTTCTTACAAAGAGCTGGCATAGCACTAGATGGATTGCAATGCATCAGGCCGTAACTAAGTGCTGGACTGAACCACTTATCCCTCGACTTAAACCAATAATGAAAGCTTTGCCATCTTGCATTATCTAGGAGATGTGGAAGAGAAGAAACAGTCGAAAATATGGAGATCAAGTGTCAGTGAGCATATTGATTTATCAAGTATCTACTTCACTTCAATGAGTTGTCCAACTTAGAAAACCTGGGCTCAAAGCACCTCACAAATGGGAGGATCTGCTGACTACGTTGGAAAATTACACTCCAAAGCTAAAGTATCAAAAAGTAATTTGGGAACAACCTATGGGGAGAGGGGGGGGGGGGTTAAAGTGAATAATGATGGTGCATCTAAAGGGAACCCAGGCAGAAATGCAATTGAATTTTGTGTGAGAGATGAAGAAGGGGATATTATATACGCGCTGGGAAAAGGAATAACTGAAATCACCAATACAGAAGCTGAAGCAACTGCTATCATGGAGACATTGAGATACTGCACGATGCACAACTACACTAATGTTTGGCTGGAAACAGATTCTATATTGTTGAAGAAGTAATTGGTTGGAGGTGTCTATGTTGATCATCATACTTGAATGAAAAAAGAGTATGATAAGAGGTTTTTTTACTAACATAGTTTTCTTTTTTTGTAGGTAGTTTGGCTTATGTTGTATCCTTTTACTTAATGGACTCGCAATTGGTGGTATTAATGCAATAAATTCTATCAAATGAGAGAAATTTAAGGATAGGAAATAACACATATTCAAGGAGGAGCAATTCGAAGGTCAGATTGTGTGTGCTAGAAAGCCTTTACTGGAGAACTGAATCAAGAATGTCCAAAAGCACTGAAAATGATAACCAAAAGAAGACAATCATATCATTAATAAAGAAAGAGGGGCAAAGGAAATGGAACAAAAGGCAACAAAGGAACACTAAGGTGACATGCCTCAAAAATAGAACGCATTGGAAAAAGATCTGGACTTATGCCATATTTTTAATGGATTTCAATTGGTGGTTTATGTGATATGCACTCAATCCAATGTAACGACCCTACCAGTCATTTTGCATATTTAGACCCCGTTCCCCCAAATAAGACCTTCCGTAGCGGCTTGTAGTGATTTATCACTTGCGGGGACAGGTGGTTCGGGATTCGGAAGTGTTTAGAGTAATATAGGAACATTTGGTTCCTTAAGGTTGGCTTTTAAAGCCAGGTTTGACTTTGGCCAATATTTTGAGTAAACGACCTCGAAATTGAGTTTCGACGGTTCCAGTAGCTTCGTATGATGATTTCGGACTTGTGCATATGTCCAGAATGGGTTTTGGATGACCCGGGAGCGTTTCGACGCCAAATAGCGAAAATAGAGTTTCCTCAAGTTCATAAGTTGGTTTGGAATGTGTTTTTGTGTTATCGAGGCCCGAACGGAATTTCGGGACCGAGAATAGTTTCGTTATTTCAATTATGACTTGCTTGCAAAATTTGGAGTCATTCCGAGTAGTATAGGTCGGTTCGGCGCATTGAAACCGAATTCAAGAACTTAGAAATTCTTAAGTTTGATTCTAGGGGTTTTGAGGTGTGATTTTGAGTTTTAGCATTGTTTTGGGTGTTCCGAAGGCTCGAGCGAGTCCGTAATATGATTTAGGAGTTGTTGGTATAGTTGCACGGGGACTCGGGTGGGCCCAGGTGCCTCCCGAACACCAAACGGGGCCAAAAACCAGCAACTTAGCTCCTGGTGCACCAGGTCTGGCGTGAGCGCGGGTGCGGTTGCCAAGATCGCAAGTGCGAGACCGCCCATGCGGTCAAGGCTCCGCAGGTGCGACCCCAGGGGAGTTTGTCCAAAACCACAGGTGCGGGCCTCCTTCCGCAGGAGCGGACCCGCTGGTGCAGGATTTCCTCCGAAGGTGCGGCCCCAGGCCTCCTAGGCCACTTCCGCAGGTGCGACCCTTTGCTCGCAGGTGCGAGACCGCAGGTGCGGTCCTCGAGCCACATGTGCGAGATCACTGAAGGCAGTGAACTCATTTAATACGGGACTTAACCAATTTTTACCATTTCTTCTCCATCTTAGGCGATTTTGAGAACTCTCAAGAGGGTATCTGGCCTAGCTACTAAGAGGTAAGTAATTTCCATTTAAATGTTGGTTTATTACATCAAATCTTAGGTAAATTAACACCCATTTAGTGCAAATCAAAGGGGTTAGAGTTGAAACCTAGGGTTGATGAACTTTAGAGAATTTCACCACTTTTCTACCATGAAACCATGCAAAACTATATATTACTGATCCTTAGGCTATGGGTGAGTGTTTTCTTCGAAAATTTCCGGAATCCAAGCATGTGGGCCCGGGGGTGTATTTTGGTATTTCTTCAAGAATGATGAATTAGTTAAGCTAATAGGAGAATTTCATACTCATGAATGTATATTAACGTATTTATATATCATTTGACTAGTTTCGAGTCCTTCGGTGACGAGTTGGGAGTTTCGGGCGCGTTCTTGACCCGAGAAGTAGGTTATACGCGAGGTGAGTCTCCTTTCCAACCTTGTAAGAGGGAATTGTCCCCATAGGTAAATGTAAATGATTTAATTGTCCTTATTTGCGGGGGATACGTACGCGCAAAGTGATGAGAGTTCGTGCGTAGCTACTACTCTGTTGTGTCGGGTAGAATTTAGGATTTTACAAGCATGCCTTTATGTGCCTTACCTGTATCTTTACATGTGTTCCTAGTTGCTTATTATCTTTGAAATTGACATGAGGATATTAGGAAGCTATGTGTAAGTTTAAGTGCTTAAATCTCTGATTTCTAGAATAATCCATGATAAATTCCTGAATTTCCTGACAATTCTGTGTATGTCTACGAGCACCCGTGTCGCATGTATGATTCATGAGCAGGGTAGCCTTATATTTATGTCAACCGCGTCGCATGAGCGATACGCGAGCGGGGTAATAGATGCATCTATGGTTCGTGTCGCTCGACCCTCGGCAGTGCACATTTATTTTTGCGTCGCTTGGGCCGTACGCTTCGGCATATTATGTGCTATGAATTTTATTGAGAGTCTTGTTATTATTACATAAATTACTCCGTGTGTAAGGGGAACTTGAGACTTTTGTGATAATTGCTATCTGACTCATGAGAACAAATTGCAGTTTTATATAATTGATACTTCATGCCTTAGTGATTTCCATGACTACTATTCCTGTCTAGATTTATTTAATCATGTAGTTGTTATTGACCATAGTAAGTATCATGTCTACCTCTCGTCACTACTTCTTCAAGTTTAGACGAGATACTCACTGGGTATACATTTGTTTATATGTACTCATGCTACGCTTCTGTACTTAATTGTACATGTTCTGAGGCTGGTGCATCTGGTTATCATACCGGAGCGCGATCTTGAGGGTACTATCCGGGTTGACTACACGGTGAGCTGCTCTTCCTGGCGTCCCTCAGCAGCACTGTGGAGTTTCTATGATTTTCGGATATTTCTGTCTACCCCTTCAGACAGTTGTACATTTATTTTGTCTATTTTGTATATTCCACTAGTCGCTTGTGGACTTGTGACACTAAGTCTTGGCACACGTAGTTGGTTTTCCTAGGATTTTGCTATACTGTATATGTTGGTAAACGATCTTTTGGGTTTCATTTAATCAAGTTCCATCACTTGACTGTTTTCCTTAAATTATTTCCTAACTTAAAATTTGGCAAGTACTTAAATATCCAACTAAGTGAAGTAACTTCGGTAGTGAACTAGTGTTGGCTTGCCTGACTCTGGTGTTGGGCGCCATCACGACCTGAGTAGGAATTTGGGTCGTGACAACATGGTATCAGAGCTCTAGGTTCACGTAGGTCTCACAAGTCCCATGCAAACCTAGTAGAGTCTTGCGGATCGATACGGAGACGTCTGTATTTATCTTCGGGAGGCTACAGGGTGTTAGGAAACCTCTCTTTATTCTTATTCTATCGTGCAGTCGATGGTCTTACTAAATCTCATTCTTCTATTCTCTCACAGATAGTGAGGACTCGTGCAACTGATATTATAGACCTGGGAGATGCCGCTACCCCCGTAGTCCGAGGTCGTGGCAGAGGCCGGGGGAGGGCACCTGCCGGAGGTAGGGGACGAGGGCATCCCACAGTTTCTCCATTAGCACCCTAGAGGATCCGATCACTGAGGAACAGGGGGAGGTGCCCCCAGCAGATCCAGCTACGATGGATTTCATGACAGCACAGGGCTTTCAGGAGGTCATGGGCCGTATGATACGGTTCATGGACAATATGACCCAGGCTGGTTTATTTCCAGCGGATCCTACCACATCTCAGGCGGGGGGGGGGGGGGTTCAAACCCCTACCCCCCAGGCCGCAGGTCATGCAACGACAGTATATCAGACTCCGGGTACTCTGTCCGTAGGTAGAGCACATCCAGATGGACGGCGATCCGCAGAAGTTACTTGATAGATGGACTCGATTTCACCCTCCTGTCTTCGGAGGTGAGAGGGGCGAGGATGCCAAGGACTTCATTGATAGGTGCAAGGACAGACTGCACAACATGAGGATTTTTGAGTCCCATGGAGTTGATTTCACCCCTTTTCAGCTAGAGAGCAGGGCCCGCAGATGGTGGCAGTCCTTTATCCTGGGTACGCCAGCAGGTTCCCTTCCTCTCACAACAACTGTTCCTGGACAGGTATATTCCACCCTCCGAGAAGGAAGAGCTGCGATATCAGTTTGAGCAGCTAGAGTAAGGGCAGATGACGGTGACGGATTACGAGGCCAGGTTTTCAGAGTTATCCCGTCATGCCCTCATGATTCTTCCTACAGATGCTGAGAGAGTGCGGAGATTTGTAGCTGGGATGCACTCAGGCATTAGGGCCAACATGGCCCGAGAGGTGGAGATGGGTACTCCTTATCAGCTTATGGCCGAGATAGCTCGCCAGATTGAGGGTTACCGATCGAGGGGCAGAGAGCAGGGTCAGCACGACAAGAGAGCTAGATTTTCTGGAGATTTTAGAGGTGCCCCAAGCAAGGGCAGGGGTCAGTTCAGCAGAGGTCAGCCTAGAAGGCCTCCATATTCAACTCCTCCACCACCTTCCCGTGGTGCTCCAGTGAAGCCTTATTTCAGCGTTATGCCGAAGAGTTCTTACCGCCCACCGGCCGTTCAGGGTTACTACGGCGGGTATTCAGGTCATAAAGGGTCTCCTAGTCCTTACTTCAGTGCCATGCCAGAGGGTTCACACTGTCCCCCAGCTATCCAGAGTTCTTCTTCAGGGCAGTAGTCCGAGCCACCAGCGAGGTGTTATAAGTGTGGGGAGTCAGGCCATATGAGGAGGACTTGACCCAGGTTTCGGGTCAGGGTTGTTCAGCAGAGTTACCAGCCAACATACTCAGCACCGGCGCCCCGTCCACCTAGAGGTGGAGGACAGGCTGGTAGAGACCATCCCAGAGGTGGAGGCCAGGCAGGGGGAGCTCAGCTACCTCCTATTCAGTCCAGCGGAGGTCAGTCTTCTGATACACCAGCCAGGTTCTATGCTATTCCGGCCCGAGCAGATGCAGTGGCCTCAGACGTCGTGATCACATGTACTATTTCAGTATGTGGTAGGGAGGCACCAGTGCTATTTGATCCCGAATCCACTTATTCATATGTGTCAGCCTTATTTGCTTGTTTTCTGGATGTTCCTCGCGAGTCCTTGGATTCTCCTATACATATGTCCACTCCTGTGGGCGATTCTGTGGTGGTAGACCGGATCTATCGGTCTTGTGTGATCACCTTCGGTGGATTCGAGACCAGAGCGGACCTCCTGATGCTCGACATGGTTGACTTTGAGATCATCCTAGGGATGGATTGGGTATCTCCCTACTATGCCATCTTGGATTGCCATGCCAAGACGGTTACTTTGGCCATGCCGGAGTTGCCTAAGCTGGAGTGGAGAGGTTCCTCAGTTAGCGCAGCTAGTAGAGTTATTTCCTTCCTAAAGGCTCAACATATGGTCGAGAAGGGTTGTTTGACGTATCTTGCTTATATGCGGGACACCACCGCCTAGTCTCCGACTATTGCTTCAGTGCAGCTGTTCGAGATTTTGCGGATATCTTTCCTTCAGACTTTCCGGGCATGCCTCCGGATCGAGATATTTATTTTTGCATTGACTTAGCTCCAGATACTCAGCCTATTTCCATTCCCCCGTAACGTATGGCTCCTAAAGAGTTGAAGGAGTTGAAGGAGCAGCGTGAGGAGTTGTTGGATAATAAGGGGTTTACCAGGCCGAGTGTGTCGCCGTGGGGTGCTCCAATTCTATTTGTGAAGAAGAAGGATGGATCTATGCTGATGTGTATTGATTACCGCCAGTTGAACAAAGTTACCATTAAGAACAAGTATCCGTTATCGTGTATCGATGATTTGTTTGACCAGTTGCAGGGTGCTAAGGTGTTTTCTAAGATTGATTTGAGATTGGGGTATCACCAGCTAAAGATTCGAGCCTTGGATGTTCCGAAGACTGCTTTCCGTACGAGATATAGCCATTATGAGTTCCTAGTGATGTCCTTTGGCTTGACTAATGCCCCAGCAGCATTCATGGACTTGATGAATAGGGTGTTCAGGTCGTACATTGATTCCTTTGTCATTGTCTTCATTGATGACATCTTGATTTACTCACGTAGCCTGGGCGAGCACGAGCAGCATTTGAGAGTTGTGCTCCAGACCTTGCGAGACCAGAAGCTGTATGTTAAGTTCCCCAAGTGTGAGTTTTGGATGGATTCCGTGGCATTCCTGGGGCATGTAGTATCCAGAGAGGGTATCAGGGTTGATCCCAAGAAGATTAAAGCAGTTCAGAGTTGGCCACGTCCTACTTCAGCTATAGAGATCAAGAGTTTGTTGGGTTTAGTAGGCTAATATCGGTGGTTTGTGGAGGATTTTTCATCAATTGCTTCCCCGTTGACTAGATTGACTTAGAAGAATGCTCCGTTTTGGTGGTCCGACGAGTGTGAGGCGAGCTTTCAGAAGCTCAAGACAACATTGACCTCAGCACCAGTTCAAGTATTGCCTTATGGTTCTGGGATATATACAGTGTATTGCGACGGTTCACGTGTTGGCTTGGGGTGTGTGTTGATGCAGGAAGGGAGAGTTATTGCTTATGCTTCGCGCCAGCTGAAAGTTCATGAGAAAAATTATCTTGTGCATGATTTGGAGTTGGCGGCGATAGTTCATGCTCTTAAGATTTTGAGTCATTACTTATATGGGGTGTCTTGTCAGGTTTAACAAGACCACCGTAGCTTGTAGTACTTGTTCAAACAAAGGGATCTTAATTTGAGGTAGCGCAGGTGGCTTGAGTTGCTGAACGACTATGACATCACCATTCTTTATCATCCGGGCAAGGAGAATGTGGTGGCATATGCTTCGAGATGGAAGACAGAGAGTATGGGTAGCTTGGCTTACATTGCAGCGGAGGAGAGACCTCTAGCCTTGGACATTCAGTCCTTAGCTAACTGCTTGGTGAGATTAGATCTCTCAGAGCCTCGTCGAGTTCTAGCTCATGTGGTTGCTCAGTCTTTGTTATTGGGGGAGATTAAGGCTCGACAGTATGATGATCCGTGTTTGGCAGAGTTACGGGAGACAGTGATTCAGGGCAGGGCCAAGGAGGTTACCATTGGCGAGGATGGTGTTCTGAGACTTCAGGGCCGCTTATGTGTTCCTAATGTCGATGGCTTGAGGCAGAGGATTCTAGAGGAGGCACACAGTTCTCGATATTCTGTTCATCCTGGTGCTACGAAGATGTATCATAATTAGAAGCAGCATTTCTGGTGGAGACGAATGAAGAGGGACATTGTGGAGTATATGGCCAAGTGTCTTAATTGCCAACATGTTAAGTATGAGCACCAGAGGCCAGGAGGCCTACTTCAGCAGATGCCCATTCCTGAGTGGAAGTGGGAGCGCATCACTATGGACTTCGTGGTTGGGTTGCCTCGGACCTTGCAGAAGGTTGACGCGATTTGGGTCATTGTGGATAGATTGACCAAATCGGCACATTTCATCCTTGTAGCTACTACTTATACTTCTGAGAGGCTAGCCCAGGTCTACATTTGGGAGATAGTTCGGTTGCTCGGTGTACCAGTGTCTATTATATTAGATCGAGGTCCTCAGTTCACCTTGCACTTCTCGAGAGCATTGCGCAGAGAGATGGGTACTCAGATAGATCTCAGCACAACATTTCATCCACAGACTGATGGTCAGTCGGAGCGTACAGTTCAGATATTGGAGGACATGCTCAGAGCATGTGTGATTGACTTTGGAGGTAAGTGGGACCGGTTCTTGCCTTTGGCCGAGTTTGCTTACAATAATAGTTATTAGTCCAGCATTGAGATGGCTCCATTTGAGGCTTTGTATGGTCGGCGATGTCGTTCACCCATTGGATGGTTTTAGCCTGGGGAGGCTAAGTTATATGGTACGGACCTGGTGAGAGATGCCTTGGAGAAGGTGAAGTTGATTCGGGAGAGGCTCCGCACAGCACAGTCCCGACAGAAGAGTTACGCGGATCAGAAGGTGCGTAATGTAGCATTTATGGAGGGAGATAAGGTTCTGTTGAAGGTTTCGCCGATGAAGGGCATTATGAAATTCGGGAAGAAGGGCAAGTTGAGCCCGAGGTTTATAGGTCCTTTCCAGGTGTTGAGGCGAGTGGGGGAGGTTTCTTATGAGCTTGCTTTACCTCTCTATTTATCAGGGGATCATCCAGTCTTTCATGTATCCATGCTACGGAGATACCACGCTGACTTCTCTCACGTGGTTGATTTCAACACTATTCATTTGGATGAGAGATTGGGCTACGAGGAGGAGCCAGTTGCTATTGTTGATAGACAGGATCGCCAGTTGAGATTCAAGAGAGATTCTGCCGTAAAAGTCCAGTGGAGGGGCCAACCGATTGAGGAGGCGACTTGGGAGTCCGAGGAGGATATGCGAAGAAGATACCCACACTTATTCAGCACTTCAGGTATGATTCTAGACCCGTTCGAGGACGACAGTATATCAGACTCCGGGTACTCTGCCCGTGGGTAGAGCACAGCCAGATGGACGGCGATTCGCAGAAGTTACTTGATAGATGGACTAGATTTCACCCTCCTGTCTTCGGAGGTGAGAGGGGCGAGGATGCCCAGGACTTCATTGCTAGGTGCAAGGACAGACTGCACAACATGAGGATTTTTGAGTCCCAGGGAGGTGATTTCACCACTTTTCAGCTAGAGGGCAGGGCCCGCAGATAGTGGCAGTCATTTATCCTGGGTAGGCCAGAAGGTTCCCTTCATGTCACATGGGAGCAGTTCACTCAACTGTTCCTGGACATGTATATTCCACCCTACGAGCGGGAAGAGCCGCGGTATCAGTTTGAGCAGTTGGAGCAGGGACAGACGACGGTGACGAATTACGAGGCCAGGTTTTTAGAGTTATCCCGTCATGCCCTCATGATTCTTCCTACAGATGCTGAGAGAGTGCAGAGATTTGTAGCTGGGATGCACTCAGGCATTAGGGCCAACATGGCTCGAGAGGTGGAGATGGGTACTCCTTATCAGCTTGTGGCCGAGATAGCTCGCTAGATTGAGGGTTACCGATCGAGGGGCAGAGAGCAGGGTCAGCATGACAAGAGAGCTAGATTTTCTGGAGATTTTTTAGGTGCCCTAGGCAGAGGCAGGGGTCAGTTCAGCAGAGGTCAGCCTAGAAGGCCTCCATATTCAGCTCCTCCACCACCTTCCCGTGGTGCTCCAGTGAGGACTTATTTCAGCGCTATGCCGAAGAGTTCTTACCGCCCACCGGCCGTTCAGGGTTACTACGGCGGGTATTCAGGTCATAAACGGTCTCCTAGTCCTTACTTCAGCGCCATGCCAGAGGGTTCACACCGTCCCACAGCTATCCAGAGTTCTTCTTCAGGGCAGTAGGCCGAGCCACCAGCGAGGTGTTATGAGTGTGGGGAGTTAGGCCATATGAGGAGGACTTGTCCCAGGTTTCGGGTCAGGGCTGTTCAGCAGAGTTACCAGCCCACATTCTCAGCACCGGCGCCCCGTCCACCTAGAGGTGGAGGATAGGCTGGTAGAGGCCGTCCCAGAGGTGGAGGCCAGGCAGGGGGAGCTCAGCTAGCTCCTATTCAGTCCAGCGAAGGTCAGTCTTCTGATACACCAGCCAGATTCTATGCTATTCCGGCCCGAGCAGATGCAGTGGCCTCAGACGTCGTGATCACAGGTACTGTTTCAGTATGTGGCAGGGAGGCACCAGTGCTATTTGATCCCGGATCCACTTATTCATATGTATCAGCCTTATTTGCTTGTTTTCTGGATGTTCCTCGCGAGTCCTTGGATTCTCCTATACATGTGTCCACTCCTGTGGGCGATTCTGTGGTGGTAGACTGGATCTATCGGTCTTGTGTGATCACCTTCGGTGAATTCGAGACCAGAGCGGACCTCCTGATGCTCGACATGGTTGACTTTGAGATTATGCTGGGGATGGATTGGGTATCTCCCTACTATGCCATCTTGGATTGCCATGCCAAGACGGTTACTTTGGCCATGCCGGAGTTGCCTAAGCTAGAGTGGAGAGGTTCATCAGTTAGCGCAGCTAGTAGAGTTATTTCCTTTCTGAAGGCTCGACATATGGTCGAGAAGGGTTGTTTGACATATCTTGCTTATGTGCGGGACACCACCGCCTAGTCTGCGATTATTGATTCAGTGCAGCTGTTCGAGAGTTTGCGCATATCTTTCCTTCAAAACTTCCGGGCATGTCTCCGGATCGAGATATTTATTTTTGCATTGACTTAGCTCCAGATACTCAGCCTATTTCCATTCCCCCGTAACGTATGGCTCCTAAGGAGTTCAAGGAGTTAAAGGAGCAGCGTGAGGAGTTGTTGGATAATAAGGGGTTTACCAGGCTGAGTGTGTCGCCGTGGGGTGCTCCAATTCTATTTGTGAAGAAGAAGGATGGATCTATGCTGATGTGTATTGATTACCGCCAGTTGAACAAAGTTACAATTAAGAACAAGTATCCATTGTCGTGTATCAATGATTTGTTTGACCAGTTGCACGGTGCTAAGGTGTTTTCTAAGATTGATTTGAGATTGGGGTATCACTAGCTAAAGATTCGAGCCTCGGATGTTCCGAAGACTGCTTTCCGTACGAGATATAGCCATTATGAGTTCCTACTGATGTCCTTTGGCTTGACTAATGCCCCAGCAACATTCATGGACTTGATGGATAGGGTGTTCAGGCCGTACATTGATTCCTTTGTCATTGTCTTCATTGATGACATCTTGATTTACTCACGTAGCCTGGGCGAGCACGAGCAGCATTTGATAGTTGTGCTCTAGAAGTTGTATGTTAAGTATCCCAAGTGTGAGTTTTGGATGGATTCCGTGGCATTCCTGGGGCATGTAGTATCCGGAGAGGGTATCAGGGTTGATCCCAAGAAGATTAAAGCAGTTCAGAGTTGGCCACGTCCTACTTCAGCTATAGAGATCAGGAGTTTCTTGGGTTTAGTAGGCTAATATCGGCGGTTTGTGGAGGGCTTTTCATCAATTGCTTCCCCATTGACTAGATTGACTTAGAAGAATGCTCCGTTTTGGTGGTCCGACGAGTGTGAGGCGAGCTTTCAGAAGCTCAAGACAACATTGACCTCAGCACCAGTTCAAGTATTGCCTTATGGTTCTGGGATGTATACAGTGTATTGCGACGGTTCACGCGTTGGCTTGGGGTGTGTGTTGATGCAGGAAGGGAGAGTTATTGCTTATGATTCGCGCCAGCTGAAGGTTCATGAGAAAAATTATCTTGTGCATGATTTGGAGTTGGCGGCGATAGTTCATGCTCTTAAGATTTTGAGGCATTACTTATATGGAGTGTCTTGTCAGGTTTATACAGACCACCACTTGGTGAGATTAGATCTCTCAGAGCCTCGTCGAGTTCTAGCTCATGTGGTTGCTCAGTCTTCGTTATTGGGGGAGATTAAAGCTCGACAGTATGATGATCCATGTTTGGGAGAGTTACGGGAGATAATGATTCAGGGTAGGGCCAAGGAGGTTACCATTGGCGAGGATGGTGGTCTGAGACTTTAGGGCCGCTTATGAGTTCCTAATGTCGATGGCTTGAGGCAGAAGATTCTAGAAGAGGCACACAATTCTCGATATTCTGTTCATCCTGGTGCTACGAAGATGTATCATGATTAGAAGCAGCATTTCTGGTGGAGACGAATGAAGAGGGACATTGTGGAGTATGTGGCCAAGTGTCTTACTTGCCAACACGTTAAGTATTAGCACCAGAGGCCAGGAGGCCTACTTCAGCAGATGCCTATTCCTGAGTGGAAGTGGGAGCGCATCACTATGGACTTCGTGGTTGGGTTTCCTCGGACCTTGCGGAAGGTTGACGCGATTTGGGTCATTGTGGATAGATTGACCAAATCGGCACATTTCATCCCTGTAGCTACTACTTATACTTCTGAGAGGCTAGCCCAGATGTACATTTGGGAGATAGTTCGGTTGCTCGGTGTACCAGTTTCCATTATATTAGATCGAGGTCCTCAGTTCACCTTGCACTTCTGGAGAGCATTGCGCAGAGAGATGGGTACTCAGATAGATCTCAGCACAACATTTCATCCACAGACTGATGGTCAGTCGGAGCGTACAGTTCAGATATTGGAGGACATGCTCAGAGCACGTGTGATTGACTTTGGAGGTAAGTGGGACCGGTTCTTGCCTTTGGCCGAGTTTGCTTACAATAATAGTTATTAGTCCAGCATTGAGATGGCTCCATTTGAGGCTTTGTATGGTCGGCGATGTCATTCACCCATCGAATGGTTTTAGCCTGGCGATGCTAAGTTATATGGTACGGACCTGGTGAGAGATGCCTTGGAGAAGGTGAAGTTGATTCGGGAGAGGCTCCGCACAGCACAGTCCCGACAGAAGAGTTACGCGGATCAGAAGGTGCGTAATGTAGCATTTATGGAGGGAGATAAGGTTCTGTTGAAGGTTTCGCCGATGAAGGGCATTATGAAATTCGGGAAGAAGGGCAAGTTGAGCCCGAGGTTTATAGGTCCTTTCCAGGTGTTGAGGCGAGTGGGGGAGGTTTCTTATGAGCTTGCTTTACCTCCCTATTTATCAGGGGATCATCCAGTCTTTCATGTATCCATGCTACGGAGATACCATGTTGACTTCTCTCACGTGGTTGATTTCAACACTATTCATTTGGATGAGAGATTGGGCTACGAGGAGGAGCCAGTTGCTATTGTTGATAGACAGGATCGCCAGCTGAGATTCAAGAGAGTTTCTGCCGTAAAAGTCCAGTGGAGGGGCCAACCGGTTGAGGAGGCGACTTGGGAGTCCGAGGAGGATATGCGAAGAAGATACCCACACTTATTCAGCACTTCAGGTATGATTCTAGACCCGTTCGAGGACGACAATATATCAGACTCTGGGTACTCTGCCCGTGGGTAGAGCACAGCCAGATGGACGGCGATCTGCAGAAGTTACTTGATAGATGGACTCGATTTCACCCTCCTGTCTTCGGAGGTTAGAGGGGCGAGGATTCCCAGGACTTCATTGATAGGTGCAAGGACATACTGCACAACATGAGGATTTTTGAGTCCCATGGAGTTGATTTCACCATTTTTCAGCTTGAGGGCAGGACCCGCAGATCGTGGCAGTCATTTATCCTGGGTAGGCCAGAAGGTTCCCTTCATGTCACATGGGAGCAGTTCACTCAGCTGTTCCTGGACATGTATATTCCACCCTCCGAGAGGGAAGAGCCGCGGTATCAGTTTGAGCAGCTGGAGCAGGGGCAGACGACGGTGACGAATTACGAGGCCAGGTTTTCAGAGTAATCCCGTCATGCCCTCATGATTCTTCCTACAGATGCTCAGAGAGTGCGGAGATTTGTAACTGGGATGCACTCAGGCATTAGGGCCAACATGGCCCGAGAGGTGGAGATGGGTACTCCTTATCAGCTTGTGGCCGAGATAGCTCGCCAGATTGAGGGTTACCGATCGAGGGGCAGAGAGCAGGGTCAGCACGACAAGAGAGCTAGATTTTCTGGAGATTTTTGAGGTGCCCTAGGCAGGGGCAGGGGTCAGTTCAGCAGAGGTCAGCCTAGAAGGCCTCCATATTCAGCTCCTCCACCACCTTCCCGTGGTGCTCCAGTGAGGACTTATTTCAGCGCTATGCCGAAAAGTTCTTACCGCCCACCGGCCGTTCAGGGTTACTACAGCAGGTATTCAGGTCATAAAGGGTCTCCTAGTCCTTACTTCAGTGCCATGCCAGAGGGTTCACACCGTCCCCCAGCTATCCAGAGTTCTTCTTCAGGGTAGTAGGCCGAGCCACCAGCGAGGTGTTATGAGTGTGGGGAGTCAGGCCATATGAGGAGGACTTGTCCCAGGTTTCGAGTCAGGGTTGTTCAGCAGAGTTACAAGCCCACATACTCAGCACCGACGCCCCGTCCACCTAGAGGTGGAGGACAGGCTGGTAGAGGCCGTCCCAGAGGTGGAGGCCAGGCAGAGGGAGCTCAGCTAGCTCCTATTCAGTCCAGCGGAGGTCAGTCTTCTGATACACCAGCCAGATTCTATGCTATTCCGGCCCGAGCAGATGCAGTGGCCTCAGACGCATTGATCACAGGTACTATTTCAGTATGTGGTAGGGAGGCATCAGTGCTATTTGATCCAGGATCCACTTATTCATATGTGTCAGCCTTATTTGCTTGTTTTTTGGATGTTCCTCGCGAGTCCTTGGATTCTCCTATATATGTGTCCACTCCTGTGGGCGATTCTGTGGTGGTAAACCGGATTGATCGGTCTTCAGAGTTGGCCACGTCCTACTTCAGCTATAGAGATCAGGAGTTTCTTGGGTTTAGTAGTCTAATATCGGCGGTTTGTGGAGGGCTTTTCATCCATTGCATCCCCATTGACTAGATTGACTTAGAAGAATGCTCCGTTTTGGTGGTCCGACGAGTGTGAGGCAAGATTTCAGAAGCTCAAGACAACATTGACCTCAGCACCAGTTCTAGTATTGCCTTATGGTTCTGGGATGTATACAGTGTATTGCCACGGATCACGCGTTGGCTTGGGGTGTGTGTTGATGCAGGAAGGGAGAGTTATTTTTTATGCTTCGCGCCAGCTGAAGGTTCATGAGAAAAATTATCTTGTGCACGATTTGGAGTTGGCGGTGATAGTTCATGCTCTTAATATTTGGAGGCATTACTTATATGGGGTGTCTTGTGAGGTTTATACAGACCACCGCAGCTTGCAGCACTTGTTCAAATAGAGGGATCTTAATTTGAGGCAGCGCAAGTGGCTTGAGTTGCTGAAGGACTATGACATCACCATTCTTTATCATCCGGGCAAGGCGTATGTGGTGGCATATGCTTTGAGATGGAAGACAGAGAGTATGGGTAGCTTGGCTTACATTGCAGCGGAGGAGAGACCTCTAGCCTTGGACATTCAGTCCTTAGCTAAGCGCTTGGTGAGATTAGATCTCTCAGAGCCTCGTCGAGTTCTAGTTCATGTGGTTGCTCAGTCTTCATTATTGGGGGAGATTAAGGCTCGACAGTAGGATGATCCGTGTTTGGCAGAGTTACGGGAGACATTGATTCAGGGTAGGGCCAAGGAGGTTACCATTTGCGAGGGTGGTGTTCTGAGACTTCAGAGCCGCTTATGTGTTGTTAATGTTGATGGCTTGAGGCAGAGGATTCTAGAGGAGGCACACAGTTCTCGATATTATGTTCATCCTTGTGCTACGAAGATGTATCGTGATTTGAAGCAGCATTTCTGGTGGAGACGAATGAAGAGGGACATTGTGGAGTATGTGGCTAGTTGTCTTAATTGCCAGCAGGTTAACTATAAGCACCAGAGGCCAGGAGGCCTATTTCAGCAGATGCCCATTCCTGAGTGGAAGTGGGAGCGCATCACTATGGACTTCGTGGTTGGGTTTCCTCTGACCTTGCGGAAGGTTGACGCGGTATGGGTCATTGTGGATAGATTGACAAAATCGGCGCATTTCATCCATGTAGCTACTACTTATACTTCTTAGAGGCTAGCCCAGATCTACATCCGGGAGATAGTCAGGTTGCACGGTGTACCAGTGTCCATTATATCAGATCGAGGTCCTGAGTTCACCTCGCACTTCTGGAGAGCATTGCACAGAGAGATGGGTACTCATATAGATCTTAGCACAACATTTCATCCACAGACTGATGGTCAGTCGGAGCGTACAGTTCAGATATTGGAGGACATGCTCAGAGCATGTGTGATTGACTTTGGAGGTAAGTGGGACCAGTTCTTTCCTTTGGCCGAGTTTGCTTACAATAATAGTTATTAGTCCAGCATTGAGATGGCTCCATTTGATGCTTTTTTTGGTCGGCGATGTCGTTCACCCATCGGATGGTTTGAGCCTGGCGAGGCTAAGTTATATGGTACGGACCTGGTGAGAGATGCCTTGGAGAAGGTGAAGTTGATTCGGTAGAGGCTACGCACAACACAGTCCCGACAGAAGAGTTACGCGGATCAGAAGGCGCGTGATGTAGCATTTATGGAGAGATATACGGTTCTGCTGAAGGTTTTGCCGATGAAGGGCATTATGAGATTCGGGATGAAGGGCAAGCTGAGCCCGAGGTTTATAGGTCCTTTCGAGGTGTTGAGGCGAGTGGGGGAGGTTGCTTATGATCTTTCTTTACCTCCCAATTTATCAGGGGTTCATCCAGTCTTTCATGTATCTATGCTCCAGAGATACCACGCTGACTTCTCTCACGTGGTTGATTTTAGCACTATTCAATTGGATGAGAGATTAGGCTACGAGGAGGAGCCAAATACTACTGTTGATAGACAGGATCGCCAATTGAGATCCAAGAGAGTTTCTGTCGTAAAGGTCCAGTGGAGGGGCCAACCGGTTGAGTAGGAGACTTGGGAGTCCGAGGAGGACATGCGAAGAAGATACCCACACTTATTACGCACTTCAAGTATGATTCTAGACCCGTTCGAGGACGAATATTTGTTTAAGAGGTGGATAATGTAACGTCTCGGCCGGTCGTTTTGTGTATTCGGACCCCGTTCCCCCCAAATAAGACCTTCCATAGCGGCTCGTAGTGATTTATGACTTGCGGGGACGGGTGGTTCGGGATTCGGAAGTGTTTAGAGTAATATAGGAACACTTGGTTCCTTAAGGTTGACTTTTAAAGCCAGGTTTGACTTCGGTCAACATTTTGAGTAAACGACCTCGGAATCGAGTTTCGACCGTTCCAGTAGCTTCGTATGATGATTTCGGACTTGTGCGTATGTCCAGAATGGGTTTTGGATGACCCACGAGTGTTTCGACGCCAAATAGCGAAAATAGAGTTTCCTTAAGCTCATAAGTTGGTTTGGAACGTGTTTTAGTGTTATCGAAGTCCGAACGGAATTCCGGGATGGGGAATAGTTTCGTTATGTCAATTATGACTTGCTTGCAAAATTTTGTGTCATTCCGAGTAGTATAGGTCGGTTCGGCGCATTGAAACCGAATTCTAGAACTTAGAAATTCTTAAGTTTGATTCTAGGGGTTTTGAGGTGTGATTTTGAGTTTCAGCATTATTTTGGGTGTTCCGAAGGCTCGAGCGAGTCCGTAATATGATTTAGGACTTGTTGGTATAGTTGCACGGGGGTTCAGGTGGGCCCAGGTGTCTCCCAAACACCAAACGGGGCTAAACACTAGCAGCTTAGCTCCTGGTGCACCAGGTCTGGTGTGACCGCAGGTGCGGTTGCCCAGATCGCAAGTGTGAGACCGCCCATGCGGTCAAGGCTCCGCAAGTGCGACCCTAGAGGAGTTGGTCCAAAACCACAAGTGCGGGCCTCCTTCCGTAGGAGCGGACCCGCTGGTGCAGGATTTCCTACGCAGGTGCGGCCCCAGGCCTCCTAGGCCACTTCCGCAGGTGCGACCCTTTGCTCGCAGGTGCGAGACCGCAGGTGCGGTCCTCGAGCCGCAGGTGCGAGATCATTGAAGGCAGTGAGCTGATTTAATACGGGACTTAACCAATTTTCACCATTTCTTCTCCACCTTAGGCGATTTTGAGAACTGTCAAGAGGGTATCTGGCCTAGCTACTAAGAGGTAAGTAATTTCCATTTAATGTTGCTTTATTACATCAAATATTAGGTAAATTAACACCCATTTAGTGCAAATCAAAGAGGTTAGAGTTGAAACCTAGGGTTGATGAACTTTAGAGAATTTTACCACTTTTCTACCATGAAACCATGCAAAACTATATATTACTGATCCTTAGGCTATGGGTGAGTGTTCTCTTCGAAAATTTCCGGAATCCGAGCATGTGGGCCCGGGGGTGTATTTTGGTATTTCTTCAAGAATGATGAATTAGCTAAGCTAATAGGAGAATTTCATACTCATGTGTGTATATTGACGTATTTATATATCATTTGACTAGTTTCGAGTCCTTCGGTGACTAGTTGGGAGTTTCGGGCGCGTTCTTGACCTGGGAAGTAGGTTATACACGAGGTGAGTCTCCTTCCAACCTTGTAAGAGGGAATTGTCCCCATAGGTAAATGTAAATGATTTAATTGTCCTTATTTGCGGGGGATACGTACGTGCAAAGTGATGAGAGTCCGTGCATAGCTACTACTCTGTTGTGACTACACGGTGAGCTGCTCTTCCTTGCGTCCCTCAGCAGCACTGTGGAGTTTCTATGATTTTCGGATATTTCTGTCTACCCCTTCAGACAGTTGTACATTTATTTTGTCTATTTTGTATATTCCACTAGTCGCCTGTGGACTTGTGACACTATGTCTTGGCACACGTAGTTGGTTTTCCTAGGATTTTTCTATACTGTATATGTTGGTAAACGATCTTTTGGGTTTCATTTAATCAAGTTGCATCACTTGACTGTTTTCTTTAAATGATTTCCTAACTTAAAATTTGTCAAGTACTTAAATAACCAACTAAGTGAAGTAACTTCGGTAGTGAACTAGTGTTGGCTTGCCTGACTCCGGTGTTGGGCGCCATCACGACCTGAGTAGGAATGTGGGTCGTGGCATCCAATGTAAGGAAGTTAAAAATAGGCAATTCCATAGGATCAAAGCAGAGTAGGAAGATTAAATTGGCTGAAGATTTCATAAGAACATGGCCATTTGTACAAAAGAACACAAGGGAGCAGAAATTGAGTTGTCCAGAAAGCTTAAGAGAATTGGACAACTTGGGTTGGTTGAGGCAGCAAATTGGAATACCATACATACATGGAGTCAGGCAGTTATATGTGTAGATACATGTGGGATCATGCATCTAAGAATAAGGAACAGAAGCAACAAAGTGAAAGAACCAGTGAAAGCAGTGGATTTGCAGGTTAGTATAGACTGATCCTCAGGGAGAATGCTATGCTGATCTTCATTTACTCTAACTGTGTTTTATTTTTTGCAGGTGAGGTTTCTATGTCTATGCCATGCTCTATGATGAAACCTCAGCTGGTGGTATTAGTGTTATTCACTCAGTCCACTGAGGGGAAGTCACATGTATGAATAGGCAGAGAAGTAAAGCAGGGTACTCTACTGCCCAGATTTTACCTATTAGCAGGCACTATTGGCAGTGTACAACATAAGCATATGCAGTTTATGGGCATACGGTTCAAGAGGAGGTTAACATATCATACATAAAAGAAATATTTGAACTAAATGGAGATGTAGAGGGACAACAACAACCATGTTAAACTCGGTACAATAGGAACAACTATACTTATGCTCACAGATGTTACACAGATGCATGATTGATTATTATATCTATGTGATTTTCTTGGCCTAACCTCCTAGTGGTGGTATTAGTACTATGTAGTCATTCCACTTGAGGGCAAGCTGGGGGTGGCATATGGATGATTTTGGAGATCACTAAAAATAGACATATTCAAAAAGTGAGCAGTTTTGCAATGTTGAGACATCAACTTATAATAGTTTTTAAGGAGGTTGTGCAGTATGATATGCCACAAAATGCATCACATACAGGAAGTAAGAAGTATGATGAACAAAAGAGAGGAGGAAGATCACTGGTTAGTTTGTGGATAACAACAGAACGGAGGACAAGAAAAGGCAACATCAGTATTTGGACAGCATGCTTAGCAGGATTGACTACTATCATCATACTTTCTTCATGGCCCATCTTCCAAGTGGTGGTATTAGTACTATGTACTCAATCCACTGGGGGGGGCAAGCTATGGAATACATAAACATGACAATGGATTCACCAATGCAGGTACATATGAAGAATCATTCAGACCTCATACTGGTGAGGATAAACACTGGGCAGTCGACTAGGCAACTTTGACACCTTCTTCTGGAAACAATTGAGCTGGTCTCGGAGCAACGCTTAATGCAAAACGAAAAAATGATATCACAAGAGTGTTCTCAGGTAATGGCAATGGCAGAATTCAGCTGGGAAATATATAGAAAAGAGTATCAAACCAGTAGAAGACAATGGCAATGGGCAGTACTGTTTTGACAATGTAGAAGAGCCCTTTTGTGTAGTGGACGGGCCAACATGGGCATCATATGCAAGTATGGACCTAATGGGCTAATTTAATATGGTTGTAGTTGCAAGTGGCTAGTTTTTATTCAAGTATTAGATCTTTTTCATATTGTAGTTACTCTTTATGTAATATCAATTTTGAGTACCTCCTACTTAAAATTGATAATAGGATCTATGTACTTGGCATCTGTTACAGTCTTACATTTCATAAGACAACATGTGATTGTGTTTTGTTTTATTTTCTATATATAAATAAAAACTAGCCCTAGGCACTTGCCTGGTGGATTTGATTAAAAAAAAGTTAAGAAGGTTGAGAAGTTTTACTAGGAGTTGACTTTGTTGATATCGGGTTTGGATTGTGGTTCCGGGAGTTGGTATAGGTCTGTTGTGTCATTTGGAACTTGCATGCAAAATTTGAGTTCATTCCGAGTTGATTTGATATGGTTCGGCGTGGGTTTTGGAAGTTAAAAATTCATTAGTTCATTATGCTTGAATTGATGTGTAATTCCTAGTTTTGATGTTGGTTGGTGTTATTTGAGGCCTCGAGTAGGTTCGCTTTATGTTATGGGATTGATTGGTGTGATTGGATAGGGTCTTGGGGGCCTCGGGTGTGTTTCGGGTGGGCTATGGGCCATTTACTTATGTTTTGAACTACTTGTTCTGATATCTGCTTTTCTTTATCACAATGGTGACTTAGGAGTCACATTCACATAAGGTAATGTGGTGGCAGGCATTTTGTTCATCGTGTGCATGAAGTTTAGTATGCGTTCGCGAAGCTTAGGAGTTGTGGCCTTCACGATTGTGAAATGGATACCGCGATCACTTAGAAGAGAAGCTGGAAAGGGACATCAGGATTTTGTTGTTCGCATTTGCTAGAGTACTATCGCATTCGCAAAGTTGCTGGGTAATTGGTCATCGCGTTCGCATCTGACGTGTCGCATTCGCGAAGAGGAGTTCAGCAGATGAGCGGTGTTTATACCTGGGTAGACTATATAGTACTCTATTTCAAGGACTTCTGTTATTTTATCACATTTTGAGTTAGAATGCTCGGTTTTGGCGACATTGGGGGAGATTTTCACGATTTGGATTGGGGTAGGTATTTTTTACTCAGATTTGGTTATACTTCATGATTTCATCCATGTTTATCATTTAATTTATGATTTGAATTGAGGAAAGTGAGTATTTTAGTAAAAAGTTTTCTTAAGCATAAATTGATGATTTGAGATCAGAATTGGATGATTTTTGGTATGGTTGGAATCGTATTAGAATGGGTGTTCGAATTTGGTATGTTTTTTCGGGTTCCAAGGTGCGGTCCCAAAGTTATTTGGCTAGATTCAAGATGTCCGGAGGTTGATTCATGCGAGAAGGTCTTCTTAGAGTATTGATTTAGCTTCTTTGATGTAATTATCTTGCCTAACTTTGTGTGGGGGAAATCATCCTGTAGGTTTGATCTTAATTGCATTATTTGAATTTTGTGGCGCACGTGTATATAAGGTGACGAGTATGTGCACGAGCTTATATGTTGAAATTGACCGACCTAGACTCTTAGGTTATGTCATGGCCCGACCTTGGGTAGCACGACCGACGCTCAACCGAGATATCCCAGTCAAGTAAGCGTACTCGATGCCTTCTACCCGACCTTACCCATGAATAAAGTGAAGATGTATACATTTAGTTACTCAATGAGAGGATTTCATGTACAACACCAATCGTTACTATTAGGTACTTCATTTACAAATTCCCAAAATAAATTAAACATTCGTAGTTTTAGGAGTGAAAACATGTGTTACAAGTACAAAATTCCAAGTTTGACTTACCCAAATCAAAATACAACCAACACTATGTCTACAGAGCCACTAATTGATACAAAAGATTAATATGATGGTGCCGGCAATAGGGCCCAGGTTATACGTCAAAGAACTATACATAAGGAACAAAGACACAAGACCCCAATATGAAGTGGGTCTCACCAAGTTGAGAAGAGAGTGTACCACTATCAGTGATCGATGCCGCATGTTGTGGAACCACCTGCATCCATTAAAGATGCATCGTCCTCGACAAAAGGGATGTTAGTACACGTGTAACAGTACTAGTATGTAAGGATAAATACCCTCTCAATGAATCTAGTAACAACACAATTAGGGAGAAACATGAATACATAAGAAGCCAAGTAATTTTAAAATACCAAATCAAGATTGAGTTAAATTTTCAAGTAATAGTCAATGTTTTAGGTTGGGAGATCTTTAGCACCAATACACCATCGTGCTTATAGCATGGAGTCTGATTTCGTCCCAATAGGATAATCTGTCTCACTGCCAAAGTATGAGTCTCAACATCAAACACAACACCACCATGTGCGCAACATAGCGTCCGATCTCTGCCTGAACGGTTAAGCCATCTCACCACAATGCCCTCTGGATTGACATCACGTTTCGATAGAAATCATCTCATACAAATTAAGGGGAATAATATCAAAACATCAATATCATCCCAATTAAGGGGAATAATCTCAAAACATCAGTACGGGGATTTACGCCTCAATCACTCCCACACTGGAACATGTAGTTTTGGGGTTAGGTAATTTCAACCTACCCTTCCTCGGTGGCTAAAAGATACTTCCAAAAGATTTATTATATCAATTATTTACATCTCATTTCATAATATTTCACACTTCATTTAAATTCATCAGCACTATTGCCCACAAGTGTAATTTTCATTCCTAGCACGATGGCCGCAATTTAAATTTCATATTCACTTCTTCACTTTCAAGTATCAACATAGATTATCAACAATAAGAGAATTTAAAATCAAGACATTAAATTTGTATATGAGAAATAGGAGTCTTAAGCACATTGAGTTTTCCTTCCAAGAAAAGGCATAATAGACTTGTAATTGAAAAATAATTTTAAATCATAACATTTTGATACATTGGTTGTCGTGCCCCTTTTTGTAACGACCCAGCCGGTTGTTTTGTGTGTTGGGACTCTGTTCCCGTGAATGAATCTTTCCATAGCGGCTACTCGTACCTTATGACTTGTGTGGGCAGGTAGTTCGATATTTAGAAGTGATTTGGCCAGTTCAGGAACACTTGGTTCCTGAAGGCTAGCCTATTTGGCTAATTTTGGTTCCGAGCAG
>ML243207.1:0-16921 GCA_005239495.1 Nicotiana undulata
AACGAAAACATGTCACCACTTGAACAGAAATTGCTGAAGTTTCAAGAAAAACTTGATCAAGTTTGAAATCTGGCCAACCTGTCATTTTCCCTTAACGTCCCAGACGTCAACTTCCCAAATTCTCAAAACCCTACACATCCACAAAATGTCTCGAGACAACAGAACCATACTGCACCTCACCATCACGCCACTCCGCCAAAGAACCAAGCTCTCCCGGCACAGTGCAATACTTGCCACACTTCAAACAACACTCCATTACTTGTCCTAGAAACTCAGAACCCCACAAAGGACCATTTCCATAATCCCATCTATGTGGAAACCATGACCCATTCCACTCCACATATCCTACACCCATCCGAGTCTGATGAAAAGAACCTGCTTATCAAGAACCTAGCTGAGGAACTAAGGAAGATGACCAGCCAAGTTCAGGGTGTTGAAGGAACCAAGGGAATCGAAGGGTTGAATTATGAAGACCTCTATATACAACCTGATGTCGAATTGACCGAGGGGTAAAAAAACTCCGAAGTTGGAAATGTTTGAAGATACTGGTGATCTGAGGGTCCATCTAAGGACCTATTGTGACAAGATGGTTGGTGTAGGAAAGGATGAAAGGATCTGCATGAAGCTTTTCATGAGGAGTTTGAAAGGAGATGCGATGTCTTGGTACATCATCCAAGACCCCAAGAAATGGTCAAACTGAATAGGTATGGCGTCTGACTTTATGGACAGGTTTAGATTCAACACAGAGACCGCACCAAACATGTTCTATATCCAGAATTTGAAGAAGAAACCCACAAAGACCTTTCGTGAGTATGCCAGTCACTGGAGGTCCAATGCTGCTAAAGTTAGATCTGCTTTAGAAGAGGAGCAGATGATCAAGTTCTTTGTCCAGGCTCAAAACCCACAGTATTATGAACGGTTGATGATGATTGAGAATCACAAATTCTCTAACATTAAGAGCGGTATGGTCACGAATTTTGAAGCCTTGCAAGCTACAAACAAGGCTTTACAGTCCGGTAGTGTGTCTAAGAAAAGAGACGTGGGAGCTGTAATGGTTGCACAAAGAGCCAAATCCCCACTAAAATACCAAATCTATCCAACACCTCCGCTCACATACCAGCCAACCCTGAATTACCAAGCACCCTCACCTTCATACCAAGCTTCTCCACCCACTTACCAATCTCCACCGCCCACATATCAACCTACTTCACCCAGATACTCAGAACCCGCTCCTGTTTACCACACTTATAACTCCCAACCATCCCATTACCAATCACCCCTTGCACGTTAAAATTTCCCTAGACCTCGGCCTAATTTTGATCGCAGACCTCCAAAATAGTACACCTCCACAGCTGAACCCATTGACCAGCTGTATGAGAAACTCAAAGTTTCCGGTTACGTCACCCTTATCCCTGCTGCCACCCCTGAGAACCCTTCTCAGCGGGTTAACCCAAACAAAGCTATGCATACCATTCTTGTATGAAGGGACACACCATCGATGAATGCCGCTCTTTGAAAGACAAGATACAGTCCCTGGTTGATAACAAAATCATTGTGGCAAAAGAGCCCGCTTCGAACGTCCGCAACAACCCTCTGCCAGACCATAAGGGTGGAGGTATCCATATGATTAAAATAGAAGACGATTGGGACCCCGAGGGATCAATCGGGTTGATCGCAGAAGGCGATGATCCAAAGAAACCAGCAGCCACTCTCCACCCGATCATAGTCCAGATTCAACCATCTTGGGATCCTAAGGTAAATATGTCCATACCTCAAGCAGCGCCACCCGCAAAGACACTAGTACCAATTGAAGTTGAGTTCATATCTGCGAAAAATGCACCGGCACCATTAGAGGTTGCAGTCTTGCCACCCAAGGTACGTGTTCCATTTAAAGTAAGGATAGCCGCGCCAATTCCAGTGGGAGTATCAATCACGCCACCCTTCTATACCAATGCTATACCTTGGGACTATACAGCCGAGGAAAAAAGGAAAGGCAAGGTCAAAACTGAGGAAGTTGTCACAACACAGGGTATGACGAGAACTAATAGGGTCTACACCATGAGCATCTGGCCGAATCAAGAAAGCAGGCTGCCAACCGGCCTCCCCTTATTGAGACAGTTTCAGACGACCTTTGGAGGAAAGTACAAGCTAAGGAGTATTCGGTCATTGACCAGCTAAACAAGACGCCAGCATAAATATCCATCCTCTCTTTGTTGCAGAATTCTGAGATGCACCAAAGTGCTCTATTGAAGGTGTTGAGTGAAGCGTATGTACCAAACAACATCACTAGTGGGGAAATGGCCAATATGGTGGGCCAGGTGTTGGAAAGTCACAAAATCACCTTCCATGAAGATGAGTTATCACCTGAAGGATTGGGGCACAGCAAAGCACTACACATCACCATGCAATGCGAAGATTATTTCATCACAAGAATCTTGATCGATGGAGGATCCTGTCTTAACATTTTCCCGTTGATAACGCTCAAGAAATTGGGTAAAGGTATGCATGAGATAAAGGATGGAGAAATAAATGTGAAAGATTTCGATGGATCTCAAAGGTCCAGCGTTGGCGAGATAAGCCTATGCCTGCAAATGGGACCAACTTGGTTCGAGGTTGACTTCCAAGTGATAGATGTGCCAGCGTCCTACAATCTGTTATTGGGACGACCATGGATCCATGCTGCTGGGGCCGTAGCATCAACGCTACATCAGGCAGGGAAGTTCGGGTGGAACCACCAAGAGGCGATTATTCATGGTGACGGTAGCAACCCTATTTACAATCGCCAGACTATTCCGGTGATTGGAGGAAGAAGAAAAACTTACCACCACATTGAATGGGTCAATGCCATCGACAAGGAAAAATGGTGGGATATCAAGATCGAGAGTATACTAAACTGGAATGATGGCAAAGGGCTCAGCCCGAACCTTCAAGGAATCTCCAAACCTATCAAGATAAAAAATTATGGCACCACTTTCGGTCTGGGATACGACTACACTTGGAAAGAGTAAAACGACTGTCGCCACCTTGGCGCAGTCCTTAATAACCACTGGAGCAGCCGATACCGCATATGGAGCAGTCCTTCCAATAGGACGACATTATTTTTGGGTCAGACGAAGAAGAAGCACTCGCTGCATTGAGGAATTTGTTTCGGGAGGATGTGATATGGATTGTTGTGTTGTTCTTGAGGAGGACGGGGAGGAAGGCCCTTCCATATAGGTTGTAAGCAGAGGGACATGCCTCAAGAACTGGTCTATTAGGACAACCAAAACCCGACGAGCCTCGGGGTAGCAAGGCTAAAACAAGCGTTATTTACTATTTTATTTACTAAAATGATTTTTTCTTTCCACACTTCTCAATTCCTGCAATAAGATCCTCATTGTTCAAAACAGTTATTCAATTTATCAAAGCATTTTCTAATTTCTCTTATTTATTACTACTTATTTCTCTCATTACTTTATTTATAAAACATTACTATTACTTGTCTTGATGAACCGATGACTGTGACATGCAATGAGACAACGCCGAAAACGGACATCGATTCATAGGAAGATGATATACTCTACGAGATTGTCAAAGAAGTTGAAAACTTTGAGAACAGACCAAAGTCCAACCTGGACGAGACTGAAATTATCAACCTGGGAGATTCGGAAAACGTCAGGGAAACACGGATCAGCATTCATCTGTCACTGTCAGAAAAGAAAGAATACATAAGGTTTATGAAAGAGTATGAGTACATCTTCACCTAGTAATACGATGACGTGACTGGTCTAAGTACGTCTATTGGGGCTCACAAACTGCCAACCAATCTAATGTGTCCACCAGTAAAGCAAAAGATTAGAAAATTCAAACCTGACATGAGTTTGAAAATCAAGGAAGAAGTTACCAAGCAGATCAATGCCAAGGTTCTCAGGGTAGTCGAGTACCCAACATGGTTAGCCAGCATTATACCTGTGCTGAAGAAGGACGGGAAGGTCAGAGTCTGTGTTGACTACCGGGATCTCAACCGGGCCAGTCCGAAAGATGACTTCCCCTTGCCAAATATACACATCCTGATTGACAATTGCACCAAGCATGAACTACAATCATTCGTGGATTACTTTGTTGGTTATCATCAGATTTGGATGGATGAGGAAGATGCTGAGAAAACGACTTTCATTACGCCATGGGGAGTGTACTGTTACAAGATGATGCCATTCATCCTGAAGAATGCAGGGGTCACCTACATGAGGGCTAAGACCACCATATTCCACGACATGATTCACAAGGAGATCGAGGTATACATGGATGATGTTATTATCAATTCCAAGAAAGTCATTGATCACATAGAAGACTTAAGGAAGTTCTTCAATAGGTTGCGAAAATACAATTTGAAGCTGAATCCCGCGAAGTGTGCATTCGGGGTTCCTGCTGGGAAGTTGCTGGGATTTATTGTGAGCCGCCGGGGAATAGAATTGGATCCGTCAAAGGTCAAAGCCATTCAAGAATTACCACCGCCGAGGAACAAGAAAGATGTGATGAGCTTCTTGGGAAGGCTTAATTACATCAGTCGGTTTATAGCACATTCTACAATTATATGTGAGTCGATCTTCAAGATGCTGAAGAAGGACGCTGCAACCAAATGGACTGATGAGTTCCAAAAGGATTTCGATAGAATCAAGGAATATTTGTCAACACCATCAGTCCTAGTACCACCTGAGCCAGGTTGACCTCTGTTACTCTACCTTGCCGTATTAGATGGAGCTTTCGGTTGCGTTCTAGGGCAACATGATGAAACAGGGAGAAAAGAGCAAGCAATTTATTATCTCAGCAAGAAGTTCACTCCGTACGAGGCCTGATATTTTCTACTGGAACGCACCTGTTGTGCTTTGACTTGGGTCGCTCAAAGGTTGAGGCATTACTTATGTGCCTACACGACATATCTCATATCAAGGATGGATCCATTAAAGTACATTTTTCAAAAGCCCATGCCCACTGGCAAGCTGGCCAAGTGGCAAATCCTACTGAGTGAGTTCGCATTGTTTATGTAACTCAGAAAGCAGTCAAGGGACAGGCACTGGTAGACCACCTCACCGAGAACCCTGTGGACGGAGAATACGAACCCCTAAAAACGTATTTCCTCGATGAGGAGGTATCATTAATAGGATAAGACATTGAAGAATCTTACGACGGTTGGAGGATGTTCTTTGATGGAGCAGCAAACTTCAAGGGAGTCAGTATTGGAGCAGTCTTAATATCGTAAACTGGTCAGCATTATCCGATATCCGCCAAGCTCAGGTTCCCCTACACCAACAATAAGGGAGAGTATGAAGCCTTTATCTTAGGGCTCAACATTGACATGAACATCCAAGAGTTGTAAGTGATTGGTGATTCAGACTTATTGGTACATTAGGTACAAGGGGAATGGGCAACCAAGAATTCAAAAATACTACTATATCTGCATCGCGTACAAGAATTAAGAAAGAGGTTCCCAAAGATAGAGTTCCGGCATGTCCCTAGAATCCAGAACGAGTTCGTCGATGCTTTGGCTACCTTTTCCACAATGATCCAGCATCCGGACAAAAAATTTATTAACCTAATTTCGGTAAAGATTCACAATCAGCCGGCCTACTGTGCGTATGTTGAAGAAGAAACAGACGGAAATCCTTGGTTTCATGATATCAAAGAGAATTTGGCAAAAGAAGATTACCCAGAGCTTGCAAATTCAACTCAAAAAATGCACACTTCGGAGGTTGTCTAACAACTTCTTTCACAGCGGAGGAATCCTGTATAGGAGGAATCCCGACTTGGGATTATTAAGGTGTGTCGACGCAAAAGAAGCATCAAAACTACTTGAAGAAATTCATGTTGGGACCTGCGGTCCACATATGAACGGTTTTGTTCTAGCAAAGAAGATACTCTGAGCTGGTTACTTTTGGATGACTATGGAAACAGACTGCATCATGTACGTCCGAAAATTCCACCGCTGCCAGATACATGGAGATATGATAAAGGTACCTCCAAGTGAGGTCAATGCAAAACGTTCACCATGGTTGTTCGCCGCCTGGGGCATGGATGTTATTGGACTAATCGAGCCTTCCGCCTCCAACGGAAACATGTTCATTCTAGTGGCCATAGATTACGTCACTAAATGGGTCGAGGCAGCCTCCTACAAAGTAGTTACTAAGAAAGTTGTGGCCGACTTTGTCCGCGACCGCATTGTTTGTTGGTTCGGAGTTCCAGAGTCCATCACCTACAATGGTTCTAATCTTAACAATCACTTGATGAAAGATATGTGCGAAACTTTCAAAATCAAGCACATGAACTCCACAGCTTACATACCTCAGATGAATAGAGCTGTAGAGGCTGCCAACAAAAACATCAAGAAGATAGTAAGGAATATGATAGAAAAGCACAAGAAGTGGCACGAGAAGTTATCATTCGCCTTATTAGGATATCGCACCACGGTTCGCACATCAACCGGGGCAACTCCATATATGCTAGTTTATGGTACATAAGTTGTTATTCCTACCGAAGTTGATATTCCATCTCTAAGGATTATGCAAGAAGCCGAGCTCAGCGATGCAGAATGGTTAAGAAGCCGTTATCAGAAACTAGCCCTCATAGACGAAAAGAGAATGAATGTTGTCTGTCATGATCAATTATATCAGAACAGAATGACCAAAGCCTTCAACAAGAAAGTCAAGCCGAGACGATTCACACTAGGGCGACTGGTGTTAAAGAAAATCTTTCCACATCAAGATGAATCCAATGGGAAATTGTCTCCCAACTGGCAGGGCCCGTACATGGTTCACAGAAAGCTGACAGGAAGAGCACTTATACTTGCAGAAATGGACGGAGAAGTCTGGCCAAAACCGATCAATTCAGATGCGTTCAAGCGTTATTATGTGTAATCCTTTATGCTTCTATCAATAATGTAAATTGAACTACGCATGACCTAATTCCCGTTTAAGAGGGGATACGTAGGCAGCCCTATGGGTTCGGTCACAATTCAATAAAATTTCATTTTCCCCCGTAATTGGAAACTGGGGTAGAATTTTGAGGAGGACCCTCAAAATTCTGAAGCAAGTTCAGCCGATCACCGCACGAGCAACAGTAAGAAGTATTCACCAATCAAACTGGGGAAATTTTTTGAGGAGGGCCCTCAAAATTCCGTAGCAAGAAAGGTTGCAATGTCTTGAACCGTGTCACGGTCGTCGATTCATCTAAAACTATTTTAGATTATATGTTTATGTTATACTTTTACAAAATCATGCATACTTATTTCTTGAAACAACTTGTTTAGCAAATGCTACCCCAATGATATAGGCAGTATCATCAGATCGAGCCGAACGAGTCAAGCAGAGCCAGCGGGGATACGAACTAACCTTTCCCCTTTACAGAACTCACGATTTTTCTTTGGATGCAGGTACAAAGTTGGCAAAAGCCCAAAACATACTACCCGCCCAAAGGATAGATATCTTTCAAAGACACACTTCTCAAACCCATCATACTTGCCGTCACCTATTAGCAATACAAATGATTCCCCGCAGTCACAATACCCTCGACAATCACAGTGCCACAATTTATTACCAGCTAAGAATTCCTACCGTCATTTATTTTTTCTTCATAAGGCTGTTATTCTGCCTTTCGAGACTAAACGTTGTCTCCATCTGGATTCTCATAATGCTACCTTTCTGCATTCTGAGGTTAAACTCTACCTCCATCTGCATTGCATAAGGCTTCTATTCTTCATTCCAAGACTAAACGTTGTCTCCATCTGCATTCGCATAAGGCTACCTTTCTGCCTTCCGAGGTTAAACTCTACCTCCATCTGCATTGCATAAGGCTACTATTCTGCCTTCCGAGACTAAACGCTGTCTCCATATGCATTCGCATTCTTGCATAAGGCTACCTTTCTTCCTTCTGAGACTAAACGCTATCTGCGATCTGCATTCTTGCATAAGGCTAACTTTCTGCCTTCCGAGGTTAAACTCTATCTCCATCTGCATTCACATTCTTGCATAAGGTTACCTTTTTTCCTTCCGAGACTAAACGCTGTCTCCATCTGCATTCTCCTTCTTGCATAAGGCTACTATTCTGCTTTTCGAGGCTAAACGCTGCCTCCAATTTACTTTTCAAAAGCAACCACTGCCTCAAGCAATATTTATTTCGCTTTCATTTCGGGCTAAGCTCTGCCCCTTTAGTTCGCAAGACTAAGCTCTGTCTTGTTAGCATCATACTATTGCATCTGAATGGGCTGAAATATCGCCAACTTATCCAAAGGCGTCATCGATCGGAGACACCATCTCCATAGCCCGAGAACACCAGGTCATGGCATGAGGATCTCTCTAATCATTTTGCATATCATTATTCAAATGCGTCATGGTTCGAAGGCACCATCCTCATGGCCTAAGAACATCATTGCATGGCCTGCGAATCTTGTATCAAGCAACTCATAGCCCAGGATATCATGGTCTAGAGACATTATCCTTAACCGTCCAAACACAACATTCATGGTCCAACGGGAATTTGCATCATGTTTAAATTACGCACAATATATGCTTGTACTGTTCATTTGCAGGTAATCCGGCTAGCAACAACCATCCTTGCAGGAGCGGTCCCGCTCCAATTCTCCCCAAACTACCCCGCCAGTCGTTTGTTGATCTAACCCTGTACTTCGCATCCGTTCTTGTACAACTTCATCGGTATACTTCGCCAATGACCCCTGAACTACATATGACCTGATTCCTGTAAAACCAGGGATATGTATGCAACTCAGAAACCAGAGTGCGGCCTAAAATTCATAAACTATTTCACTCGGTCAAAATTGGCCATCATATCTTTACCCGACAACTCTTTCATCCTTCCCGGGTAAAGAGGGTCAGCTGTTGTTACCCAATTTTTCCTCAAATTATTTTAAAATTTGCATATATGCCTTCAAAATCGCTTTTTATAATAACTGGCATTTTCACATATTTTCACATATTTTATTAATTTGTTTTACAGCTTATTTTCGGTATTTTTATTCCATAATTATACATAAATTGTATTACAGATAATTTTCAAATATTTCCCAGTTCAATACAGTATTTTAATCCTATTGTGATTTAATTATTTCGTAAATTAGCCAATTTGGTATTAGTTAACTCTAATTACAGTGATTTTACAATTATGGCCCAATTATATATTTTACACCATTTAAATCAACAATTTGGCATTTTATATTTTTCTTAATATTACCTAATCACCTTAATTTCATTTTACTTAGCATTAATTTCACTTTTTATAGTTACTAGCTATTTTTATTAATTATTTATCTATTTTTATGGGTATTTAACTAATCTTCTCAATTACAGCCTAAATTGAACCTAATACCCCAACTCGTATGATCCAATTAACCCAGTCCAAAACCCAAATTCTTATCCGGCCCAACCCCACAACCAATCTGAGCCGTTGATCAAATTAATCAACGGACCAGATTAGTGTTACCATAATTAACTAAGACTAACACCCCCCGACCCCTCATTTCACTCGGTCTCACATCTCTCTACTCTCTCTCTTTCTAACTCTCTAACTCTCTAGAGACTTCCAGTCTCCTCTCAACCTCCGATGAGGCCCTTCTTCTTCTCCAGCCGTCTCTTCACCGGAAGCCATGGAATACTCACCATCCTCTTGCCTCCTATGGCTGCCGATAATGCTATCCCTAAGGCCCTCAAAGGATGAGGACCAGTCTACTCACACCTAGGGTTTGTTCCTACTTGCTTCAGGCCTTCAGGGCTCGATTTTGAGTAAGATCTTTCCATCTTTTGCCTAAACCCATGGGTTTCTAGGTCGGTATCTTCATCTCTGGGTTCACTATTTAAACCCTAATTTCTTAATCTTCCGATTCTTTTAGATCTGTGATGGATCTATGCATCTTTTAATGTTCTCATACGTTTTCCTCAAAGGATTTCTTCGATTTCAATCGATTTCTTCATTTTCCTAACTAGGGTTTCAAAACCCTTTTGCAAAACGATTTTTTTTCCGAATTTTTAGCAATTACTTTGTGATTTCTAGCATGTTTAGACATCACCTGAGTCTTTTCTTTTGTTCAATTCATTTTAGTTAAGAAACCCTAATACGTCTAGGTTCGATTTAAAGGTTTGAGTCTGTTTGCAATGTTGTTTACAGATCTCTCATGAACCTCTTGGACTTTTATGAATGCCCTACGTGTTCTATGCTTCTTGCTCTAATTGTGGTTAAGGTTTCTGAATCTCTACTTTTTCTCGAAACACTTGCTTAGGGTTTCTCATTTTTTGTTCAATACCTATTGTTTAAACGTCTGATAGGTCTGACTACTTGTGTCACGACCTGAAATCCCACCCTACAGGCCGTGACTGCGTCTAACGTTGAACCCGCTAGACAAGCCAACGTGCACAAGTAATCTAACTTTTGCAACCCAATTCGACAGTAGTAAAGAAAATACATTTAAAATCTTAACAGAAATAACGAAACACTTTAGAATTTTAACAGCGGAAATGTAATAGAAATTCGAAAATGCAAAGTGAAATAGTGAAATACATAACGTTGCATAAGCCAAAAAACCAGGGTGTCACAACTCACAAACTATGTAAATAGAGTGCTACATACAGAGTTTGAAAATAAATACATAATTGTCTTGAACTAGGAAAAAGGTAAGACAATAAGGAATCTAAAGGCAGGAGAGACACCAAGGCCCACGAACACCAGCGGGTATACCTTGAAGCTCTGGGTGGACTGAAGGTGACTCCCTCAATGCGGTCCACTAGGTCTGTATGCGGGATCTGCACCACAGTAAGAAGTGCAGTGTAGTATCAGTACAACCGACCCCATGTATTGAGTAAGTGCCGAGCCTAACCTCGATCGAAGTAGTGACGAGGCTAGACTTGACAATAACAATAACAATAACATGTCCTATTCTACAGCAGGTAACAGGGAGAAGACAAGGCAAGAAATAAGCAGACAAGTAAGGGATACGGGAGCAGTAAAGGGAAAACAAGCGAGATGAAGTAATAATGCCAGAAAGGCAATAATGGCACGGCATCACCCTTCGTGGTTTTACTCTCATCCTTACTATGCAGAATATGATGTAATCAATGTGAATCACGGCACGACATTAACCTTCGTGCTTTTAATCAACGTAAATCATGGCACGGAATCACCCTTTGTGCTTTTACTCTCTTCCTCGCAATGCAATGTACAATGTAAGGCAATATAAATCATGGCATGGCATTAACCTTCGTGCTTATAATCAATGTGAATTATGGCACGGCATCACCCTTCGTGATTTACTTTCTCTCTCTCTCACTATGCAATGTAATCAAATATCATGGCACGGCATCACCCTTCGTGCTTTACACTCTTCCTCACCAAACAATGACAGGTATAATGGTAAGGAATACAACATAGTGGAAATACAGTTCAATATCACCCGGCAAGGGGAAAACATCAATCAATATCACAACAACTGTCCGGCAAGGATCTCAGCTATAACCAATCAAATCAAACATATCCTTAACAGTTGGATTTTCAATCAAACCAAGACATCATAGGTTCATCAATCAAGATTTCCAACAATAACGGCTTCCAAGTAGAGACAAGTTCATAATATAATGAACATGGAAGTAATAACAAGATTTTTATAAAAAAATAGACTCACGGGCATGCTTGACACACAATGCGTAGGTACTTGTCACCTTACCTATGCATTGAACATGATAAACACTTAGCACATAGCATACAATACCTATTCCCTCACCAAAATTAGGCAAGACACTTACCTCGGGTCCAAAATATAGCAATCAACCCTCTAACACCGCCTTTCCTTTTGAATTCAACTCCGGAACAACAATATCTAGGCATAATTAACTTAAGTATATTAATAATAACTCAATAACACCATCCCATAGCCTAAATACACAATTCCTATCATTCTTCCAAAATTCGACCCCGGGCCCGCTTGGTCCAAACACGAGGCTGGGACCAAAACCCGATCACCCATACCCCCACGAGTTAGAATATATAATTTAATTTTGAAATCCGACCCCAAATTGGGGTTGAATTACCCAAAATTCCCGGAAACCTAACTCTACCCAAAACCCCTAATTTCTACGTTGATTTTAGGATTTTAGGCCTCGATTCTAGTGGTTAGGGACGAAAATGGAAGGAGAATGCAGTTAGGATTGATTACCTCTGAGGATGTAGTGATGGAGCTCTTCAAAAATGGCTAAGGGGCTGTGGAGAAGAAGGAGAGGGTGAAAAATATAAAGAATCCCGTAATGGGCCTGTTTTTGGGTATTAAAAATAGCTGGGAAGAATTACTCTATGCGTTCGCGGCCCCTTGACTGTGTTCGCACAGGGTTGACCTGACTGACCCATGCGTTCGCGAGCCAAGGGCCGCGTTCGCACAGGCCTATCACCCCCAGCCCCCAGGTCCCCAATTAACTCAGTGTGGACGCACCCCTCTTCCCACGTTCGCACTGCCTCGCCTCACTTACACTCCGCGTTCGCACCTTATGTGGTGCGTTCGCATGGCTTATACACCATTACCCTCCGCGTTCGCACCTCAGTTGGTGCGTTCACATAGAACAAATTGCCCAGATCCCCCAGACCCAACTTTACTCTATGCGTTCGCATCCCCCTGGGTGCGTTCGCATAGAGTAAATACCTGGACACCAGCAACTTGAAGAAAAACCAGATTTTTACACTTTAACTCACCCCATTAGATACCCGAAACTCACCCGAGCCCTCGGGTCTCAAAACCAAAAATACACACGACTCCCAAAACATCCTACGGACTTATTTAAGAATTTAAATCACCAAGATATCATCAAAATCATCTAATTAAACCTCAAAACTCTTAGAATTTTCTTAAAACTTCATAAAGCTTAATTTTTCTAATTTTGATCCGAAACACGTCATTTCAAGTCCGTTTTACACCAAATTTCACAGATAAGTCACATAACATATATTAAACCTGTTCCGGGCTCCGGAACCATAATACGGGCCCAGTAACACGATTTTCACATCAAAGTTCATTTTCAAAAACCTTTATTATTTTCAGAAAACAATTTTCTTTTAAAAATTTATTTCTCGGGATTGGGACCTCGGAATTTAATTCCGGGCATACGCCCAAGTCCCATATTTTCCTACGAACCCTCCGGGACCTTCAAATCATGTGCCCGGGTCCGTTTACCAAAAATGTTGACAAAAGTCAACTCTATCCCATTAATTATTATAAAATTCCATTTTTCATCAGATTTTCACATAGAAGCTTCCTGGCTACATGTCCGAGCTGTGCACACATATCAAGGTGAGATAAACGGAGGCTTTCGGAGCCTCGAAATACAGATTTAGCTGAATTTACTTCGAATGACCTTTTGGGTCATCACAACTTGCCTTGTTGATTGTTCACATAATAATTTATATTGACTTTGTATAAACTACTTAGACCTGTGATGTCTTCCCTGAATAGGTGACTTTGTGTATTTTCATTGTAATTCTGTACTGATTTTCGAATTGTTTCCTTGTTTGTGTGATATTTTCCTTAGTTAGCATCGAGTCCCTGGGATTTTCAATCCCATTCGTGATTCTTGTGACTAATTTTAGAACTAAATTTTACTATACCCTATTTATGTGCACAAATATGTTGTTTAGTATTTGACATATACTTTCCTTATTTGAAATATTTTTGTATTTAGTCTTTATAACATGCTACATGCTTTTACTACTCCTAATATGGTAAATCAGTATTTTAATTGATTATTTTCCTTGTTTAACCTGTATCCGTTTGAACCATGACTCCCTAATTAAAGGGAGTCTGGTTCTTTAAATTGATTCTATTTGAGGTTCTTCCTAAAACTCTGTTAAGTTAGTCCTTCTTACCTTATTTCTCTGGCATGTTTAAGACTATAAATGCATCTACTCTCATTAGCATAATAGACGAAGATAGATCTTTTCTACTCTCTCTTACTCATACACATATTCTATTGTCTCTTGATTTCTTGATGTTACTAGTCGGCTGAAAGCCAAGACTAGTCATTCTATTTGCTTACTCCTTACTCTGTATTTGCTATCTTTAATTGGTATGTTTCCAATTTACATTTAAAAGTTCCAAAACAATATGTTTCTCTGGGTATTTCAATTCATATTATTCCTACCTTGCTTATACTTGTGGTTCTGTTGTTCTACTTGTAACTAATTTGGTATACTCTGTTGTTTAGTTCTTAGTACCCCTCTCATTTAGCCTCAACATGTGTACTCCCTCTTGTGTGTTTCAATGTCATCCTACTTATGTCTTCTGTGATCCCTAGTGTACTACAATCGCATTGTATATTACCTAGTCTCTATGTAATCTTGAACACATGCTATACTCCAAACTTTTTCCAAAACCTATGTGTAACTATGTATGCTGTCCTTTTCCCAGCCTGATTCTATTTAATTCTTTTGGTGAACAATAGAGTTTGTGACTAAATTCTGTACCAGTCTGTGATACACTAAAACTTCTCTAATGCTAACATGTATCCTAATCTACGTGTCCCCAATCCATGTTTCCTTGCTTGTATTGCCTATGCACTGTGTAACGTCCCGGTCCGTTGTTACGCAGTATACGCATCTATTCCTTCATTTCTGTCTTGTAGTAGCTTGGTTAGACTGTTCACAAAGTGTTGGGGATTTTTGGTTCGGGTTCGGAGCGAAAATAGAGTGGATTGAGACACATAGTCTCTAACAAGAGCTTTAGAGTTGGAAAAGTCAACCCGGAGTTGACTTATTGGTGAACGACCTCGGAATGCGGGTTTTATGGTTCGGATAGCTTCGTTAGGTGATTTGGGACTTAGGAGTGTGTTCAGAATATTTTTAGGGTGCCCGGTGTAGAATTAGGCTTGAATTGGCGAAGTTAGTATTTTGGCGAATTCCGGTTGATAGGCGAGATTTTGATCCGAGGGTCGGAATGGGATTCCGAGAGTTGCTGTAGCTTCGTTAGGTCATATTGGACTTGCCCGCAAAAATTTCAGGTCATTTGGAGATGGTTTGGTTGGGTTTTTTATCAAATGCGTGTTTCGGAAGTTTTTGGGAATCATAGGCTTGAATTGGATGAGAATTTATGGTTTTGATGTTGTTTTTGGTGTTTTAATGGCTCGACTAAGTTTGAATAACCATGTTTGATATGTTGGTAAGTTTGGTTGGGGTCCCGAGGGGCTCGGGTTTGATTTCGGACGTTAAACATTGGGACTAGAAATGCAGCTAAAGCTGCTACTGCTGGTGTGATCGCACCTGCGATGCATGGGCCGCAGGTGCGGACATTGCAGGCGTGAGAGTGAAGGCGCAGGGGCAGAAATTCATCGCAAGGGCGGAAGGAAGGTCGCACCTGCGAGGTCGCAGGTGCGGGGGATGGGTTCGCAGGCGCGGACTCTGAGTGTTAAGTGAAGGATCGCAGGCGCGGTCAATGTGTCGCCCCTGCGGGCCCGCCGTTGCGGTAAAGCGATCGCAGGCGCGGAGCCTGGGCGTTTAAGTGACTTCCGCAGGTGCGGTTAAAATGTCGCGCCTGCGGAGTCGCAGGTGCGAGAAATGTACCGCTGTTGTGGAAATGCCTGGGCACAACTATAAAAAGGCAGCCTTCGCGAAATTTGTCCTCTTTCACCATTTTTACACACGGGTTGGAGGTTTTGAAGGCATTTGAAGAGGGATTTCGTTGTTTCTTCAAGGAGGTAAGTTTCTTGGACTCAAAACTCGTTATGTTGTGCATTAAGAATGATTTTAGGTGGAAATCATGGGTAAAAACAGTAGAAAAATGGTGGTTAGGGCTTGGGTTTAAGAGAGGAAGAATGGGGGAATTGGAGGACCATTTGAGGTCCGATTTTCGTGTTCTTGGAATGGTTAGACTCGGGAAAGGACAAGGGACCTAGTGTTGTGGAAATTTCTGACTTTTGGGACGTGGGCCCGAGGGTCGGGTTTTGACCGAATTCGGGATTTTGGTATTTTTGCTAAATTTTGATTTGGGGATTGTTCCTTAGCACATTGTGACGCTATGTAATTGATTATTGATAGATTTGGAGCATTTGGAGGCCGATTCTCGAGGAAAGGGCCAGGCGGAGTAGAGTTGAGCCGGTTTCGAGGTAAGTAACGGCTTCAACCTTGGAACTGAGGGGTTCAAAACCCCAATGTACATGCTAATTGATGATAGTTACTATGATACACTCGCCAAGTGACGGGCATATGAGTGTTGGTTGATTTGTTGTGGCCCGGCTTATCCCCAGGCACGGTTTAACTGTTGTTCCACCATGATATCGGTACTGTGAAGGCTATTAATGCGTAGAAACTAAAAGAAACATAACAAGTATAAATGATAAGACTTCATGTCTATATGTGGAGACCGGAAAGGGTCCGTTACTGTTGTTTCTATTGCGAACTTTACTTGTGCATACTCAGTCCTGTTATTATACATGTATTCGTATTTCAGTCTCAGAATTCATTTATTTATCATGCATTGCCATTGTTTGGGCTGTTACATAATGAGAGTATTGTGAGGAGACTGGTAATTCTGACTGAGTATGGGCCTAGAGCCAAATGTTGAGATGATATACCCTTCGTGGGATTGATATATATATAGCGCTTGGGCCATATCCTTGGCGGCCCCTCCGGAGTCGTTACACCCCCAGTGAGCGCAAAGATATTGAGGGATGGATTTCCCTGGACATGGATTTGTCCGAGACATGACACATAAAGGGATGGATTTCCCTGGCACAGATATTGTTCATGAGACATGGAGGGATGGATTTCCCTGGTACGGATTATGGATGTGTATGATATCCCGGAGATAGATTTCTCCGAAGGGATGAATTGTCCTGCTCCCTCGATACTTAGTGACTGAGTCACCACGTCGTACATGTTACGGGATGGATTTCCCTGGGCCCATGGCCAATTA
>ML243208.1:6104-28723 GCA_005239495.1 Nicotiana undulata
TATATATATATATATATATATAGAGAGAGAGAGAGAGTATATAGTTTTGTCTTGGGTTCCCAGGGGAGGTGTTGGGCGGGTGAGTGGGTTGTTGGCACCGAAAATAAGCTACATATAATGTGCAGACTCTAAAATTACTCTCTGTTGTCTTTCTCTAAAATTGGTTATCGAGATGGAGTTTAGGGAAACAATGATACACTACATTCTCATATTCATAATTTTGGTCTCATTTCCTGAAGCTGATATGATAAATGTTATACATACTTTTTAAAGCAATCTCTTGAATTCTAGAAGTTTTATTGCAAGTTAGTCTCGTCAATGTTGACGTAGCCAGATGTTTGATGCTTCCACCTAAGTGTTTGGTATATAATTGAGTGACCTATTCTGTGCGCGTTTTGATGATGTGAACTTAAAATTTAGTGATATGTAACTTGTGTTTCCTGGATTAGTGGATTGTAAATGAAGAGTTATTGGAGAAGTAGTGATCTTCTCAATCCTGCTTTGGTGGAGTGTGATTTTCTTTCTTTCAGCTGAAGACCTTACATAGAGAAGTTTGACCTATTTAGTTTTTTGTGTGTTGTGTTATGCTTGAAAGAAATGGTAGAAATCGGAAAACGTCCTTTCTTCAATTAGGTCGGTGAGATCAAGAGAGGAAACATAACATGGCGGGAGGAGATCAACGTCTTCTTCACCTACAAACGTCTTTTCACAATAGACTTCCTAGCCCATAGGTTCTTCTTGCTATTATTGTAATGCCATGTAAAGAAAAGTTATCTTCTTTATTAAAACTCAATCTTCTCTAATCTAGGTAAGATGTGAATACTCTTTCATGTCTCTGTTCCTTTTTTTGATTTTGCCTTGCCTAAGTTAATTTACTTTTTAAAAAATTGGATGTAACAAATGAAGAAAATCTTGGAACTAGAAGAAGTTAGATTATGGAACAATAAGTAAATGATACGAACTAGATCTTAGTAAGTTTCGTATATCATGCAATCTTTTTGTGCTTAAAATGTTTTAAGATAAAGCAAAGAAGGCTTATTTTTGTTTTTGTTTTTTTAGCTTTTGTGCTAATTTTGATCTTTGTACCTTTCTAATTGCACCAGCACATTTAAACTTCGCTCTTCTGAAATAAGTGAATTTAGTAGTTGTGCTGATGGAACTAACAATATTACAATATTAACTTTTAGAGCCTCATTGCCCTTGGCTTGCTTCCGTTGCTAAGTTTTCAATCAAGTTATATCTAAACTTTGCCACACTTTGTAACCCTGACCCCTATCACACCCTCATTTACAACCCCATTCTGTTAATCAATGTCACACATTGAGTGCTGAATGGTTGAGGGAGGTGCTTTAAAATGATTGTTGTTGTATGTCACAAAAGTTTGAGTGAACTCTTGTGACTTTATTTGGAAGTGGACTTGGAACTGCTGGACGTCACATGTCGTTGACAGGGTTATTAGAAGGCATGACAGAAGCTGTTAGAAATGCTTTAGTATTTGTCCAAGCAGGTCAATCTTGTTACTTCATAGGCATATTGTCTAATTGATTTATAAGTTGAAGGTTATAAGATAATTGTCTAACTGGTATTGTCCTTTTTTGTCTATATTTTTATTAATATTGTGCTTATACTTTCCTGAGCCGAGGATTTATATTTTGGTTCTTTTTATTTAAGAGACTGTACAAATGCGATTTATGGTTGTTCCTGAATTTGAAAATCTAACTTCATTTTTTTCACCCCATGACTTAAAAACTATGCTTTAGTATAACACTATGAATCAGTAACTAATTGATAGAAAACCAGTTTTGTTTTGGATCTTTAGTTTACTCTTTACAACTAGAGATGACACACCGGGCATTTATATGCATTGATGTCTGATATATTGTTTAAAAAAATTGATGTTGCAATTTTGGATAGTCTATTTTATTAACACTATTAATCATAGTCGAAATACAACTTCGAATGTTGTACTTGATTCCAGAAAGCATGATTTCGTACTACTTTATATCTGTGAAGTACCAGATGGTCATCTTTGGCTTGTTTTCTTGCTGAATTTAGACAATGTGAGGAACTAGGACACCTACAATTTCAAAAATAGTTAATTGTTCGGAACGTGTTTGTTTTTGTCTTAAATACAAATGCTTGGTATTTGTTCTCTGCTTCACCTTCTATGTATGGAAAATGTTTCTCACTATCTAAGTTTTTCTTTTGATAGTTAAATGCTGATAAGACTCCTTTTCAAAAAATATTTATAAACCACAGGTATACACTAATAGTGAATATGACATCTTTGTATTGAAGATTTTATATGTTGTTACCTATGTGGAATTCATTAGCTTAATTTGTTGAATTGTTAACTATTTTTAGCTTGTATTTTTGACAAATCATAATCAATAATATTAACTTTTGCTGAAACTCTTCTTTGGTTCAATTGATGATTCATTTAAATTTGGAGGAATTGATATGATAGGTAAGATTAGTTTGCCATGACATTTCAAAGATTCTACTTGGTCAATTTTGGTAGTTAAAGAAACTTTTTGCATTACGACTTGGAATGCTGGCATTGTTGAAGGGTTGAACAAAGTTATATCTTTTCCTAATCAGCTTACAGAAAGTAAACTTCTCGAGTGAGCTGAATTGAATTGTTTTAATCTCTGTTTCTCTCTGGAGTTGCTCTTAAAAGTTAGTGTACATTTCTAGTGCCTATGGATCTATTCTAATTGTTAATGTATTTGATATTGGTAGCTTTTCCTATATAGCCCTTTTGATATCGGAGGTTCTTTTCCTAATTAGCATATATAAATAATTAAATTATGTGTGATCACCCCTTTTACTATTAGCATTAAATTATGAGATTGTCAAAGTAATCATGTGCTGTTTTTTCTTAATAGCAAGGACAAGGTTCTTAAATAATCACAAACGGCGTTGACCAAGGAGGAGTTTGAAGACACTTAATATTCTACTTTTTTTTGTCGTATGTATATGCGCACAATGACAATAAAAAATGAAGTATTATGCAATATGTATTGAACTAACTTTGTATTCATGAAAGTATTTATAATATTCTACTTGAGATATGTTTTTATTTGTTGTTGAATAATTTCGGATGCTTTAAATATTGGTAGCAATTTTATAGAAATGTATTAGAATTTAGCCATTATATATAGCTATTGATTTTTTTTTAGTGGCGACAGAACCTTGCCACAGAAGCAATTATTATTTATGGCGATTAAGGCTGCCACTAAATCTCAAGCTATTGTAGCGACAAGAGTTGCTACTGAAACTAGAAAGGTTTTAGTGGCGACTGTAATCGCTACTAATTGTAGTCATACAGTGGCGACCTTCGTAAAATTTGTTTTGTGAGACGCTTTTTTGTAGCATATTTATTAACTATTAGTAGCGACTAAAGTCGCTACAAATGTGACCTATTGTGGCGACCCCAATGAGTCGTCACAAAAAAGATTCAGTAACGGTTGTACTTGCAGCAACCCTAAGGTCGCTACTATATGTTTTTAGCGGCGACTTTATGGGATTTTGTAGCGACTTTTGTCGCCGCTAAAAGTCTGATTTCTTGTAGTGCATGTTGGGGGAAAGAAATGTCAAATAAAGGAAATAACGAAATAAGACACAATTCAATATCAACTTGAACAGCAGGAAATAACATCACAGAGAAAAATAGTGCACGACATCACCCTTCGTGCTTTTACTCTCATCCTCACCAAATAATAAATGCAAGTGCACGACATCACCCTTCGTTCTTTTACTCTCATCCTCACAATAATCAATATAAATGGCACGACATCACCCTTCGTGCTTTTAATATCATAATATGGCACGGCATCACCTTTCGTGCTTTTACAGTCTCATCCTCACAATAATCAATACACGGCATCACCCTTCGTGCTTTACACTCTTCCTCACCCAAACAATATAAATAACAGAAGTCCGGAAAGGAAAAATCAACAATATGAACCACAATAATAAATCATGACATCCTGGTAAGGGAACAACAGTAGAATTATCACCATCCCATCAAGGGACACAGCTGTAACCAATCTCACTCAAGTACATATCTTCACATACAATTTCTCAACCGGAACCAATACTCAACAATATCCATTACCAAGAATTTCCACCAAAATGAAGAACCACAAAGTGAAACTCAAGCTATGATAAAGTAAATATCAATGAAAAACTACATAATTCATAATATCCGCCCCACGGGCATGCTTGACACCAACGTATAGGTACTCGTCACCTCACCTATATGTTGAACATGATATTAACACATAGAAAATAGAACACAACACCTATTCCCTCAAGCTAAGGTTAGGCAAAACACTTACCTCGACTTCCACGACCAAAATCAAGCCTCAACACCGCTTTCCCTTTTGAATTTTACTCCAAATCAATTGTATCTAGACATAATTGACTTAATAACATCAATGAACGCTAAATAATTCAATTCCAATGCTTAATTATAGGTTTCTAGCATTCTTCCCAAAAAGCCAAAAATCGACCACGGGCCCGCTTGGTCAAAACACGAGGTTCGGATCAAAACCCAATCACCTATTCACCCACGAGCCCAAATATGTAATTAGTTTCGGAATCCGACACCAAAACGAGGTCTAAATTCTAATTAGTCAAAAAGCCGTAACTCTACCCAATTCCCTAATTTTCTACCCTTAAGAACATAATTTTGGCCTAGAAATCTAATGACTATTAATGAAAATTGAAGAAAACGAGTTTAAGAATACATACCTATGGTTTTGTGGTGAAATTCCCCTTCATAAATCGCCCAATTTCGAGTTTTAGAGAAAGAGTTATGAAATTTTGAAATAATCCCGAAATGCTACTGTTTTTAAAAGACTGGGCATAAATTGCCTTATGCGTTCGCGACCAGCCCATTTCGTTCGCACAGGCTGCCGCTCCCCTGCCCATCGTGTTCGCATCACAAGGGATGCGTTCGCATAGAGTTAGAACTACTCATCCCCCAGACCCCTTCCTACTCTATGCGTTCGCAACTGGCCCGGTGCGTTCACGTAGAGTAAATTCCCAAAGCTCCGCGTTCGCACCCAGGTATGTGCATTCGCACAGTGTTACCCAGCCCCTTCCCCGTTTGTGCATTGCGTTTGCATTGGTTACCATGCGTTCGCATAGAGTAAAGACTCAAGCACCAAATACAGCAAAGAAACACCAGATTTTCTAAGTCTTAACGACTCTGACACCTATCCAAACTCACCCGAGCCCTCGGGTCTCCAAACAAAACATGTACACAACCTCAAAAACATCCTACGGACTTACTCGTGTGATCAAATCGCCAAAATAACATCTTAAACAACGAATTTAGCATAGAAATCAAAGAAAAATCTCAAAACTTTCAAAGTATCAAATTTCACAACTACGGGTCCGAATCACATCAAACGACTTCCGTTTCTTACCAAATTTTACAGACATATCACAAATATCATATTGACCCTGTACCAGGCTCCAGAACCAAAATACGGGCCCAATACCATAAATTTCAAATATAATCAAATTTCTAAAATCTCTTATATTTTCAGAAAAATAATTTCTTTTAAAAATTTATTTCTCGGGCTTGGGACCTCGGAATTCGATTCTGGGCATACGCCAAAGTCCCATATTTTTCTACGAACCCTCCGGGACCGTCAATTCACGGGTCCGGGTCCGTTTATCCAAAATATTGACCAAAGTCAACTTAAATTTAATTTTAAAGGCAAATTTTATATTTTTCTCAGTTTTTAATATAAAAGCTTCCCGGCTATACACCTGGGTTGCGCACGCAAAATGAGGTGAGATAAAAGGAGGCTTTCAAGGCCTCAGAACACCGTTTTGACATATAAAATAAGGGATGACCTTTTGGGTCATCACAAATACACCTTATTCTGAACTATTCTTATACACCCTGCCAAACGACCCCTAAATCTTTTGTTTCCTCTTTAGCCGAATATGTATTCCCCACGGAAATCTCATCGGTCCAACCTTACTTTTCGAAAATTCAAAATATAAAATATAGTCGTAAATAAAGTCAGGTGACGCCGTTCTTGCCTAAATAGCCAAATTTCCCCAACGGGGCGTCGGAAGGCTGTTTTGCAAGAATAGACGCCTTTGGTATTTTTCGAATTTTTTTGACCCAATTAGCAAAAACAGCGCTAAAAACTTCCTACCCGAAGTGTTGAAGGGACGTATTTGCAAAGATGGTCCATTTTCAATTTGATTACAAAATTTTTGCAAAAATAGCACTTTCTCTTTACCTTTGGTCAAAAAATAATTTATGGCTTTGATTTTTTTCTTAACCAAATCACTTAAATAAATGTGCAGGATGAGCAGTGTCGAAAATATTCCCTTTAAGGCTATCGAGGAAATTCCCTTGGGACTCCATATGTGGTGGAGAGACTTGGGGGAAGTCAGTAGAAAGTCCGCGGTAAAATCTTTGGGCGAACTCACTGGTCTTTTAAAGATTAAGCCAAGGTTGGACATCATCGAAGCTCTAATATCATTTTGGGACCCCGCTCACAATGTGTTCCATTTTTCGGACTTTAAGTTGACACCCACGCTAGAGGAAATAGCGGGGTATGCTAGCCTCAGTGAAAATCTCAGAAGCCGATATCCAGTAGCACCCAGGGATGTGACTCCGCACAAGTTCCTAGACCTTCTGAGCATTAGTCGGGAAATTCAAGACCCGCACTTATTAGATGGATTCTGCACCTTTTACTTCCTATACAGTCGCTATAGAGATCCTCGGGGCTTCGAAGCTGATAACACTTGTCTGACTTACCACAAAAACCAAACTAAATGGAAGGCCCGCCGGGGGTTGAATTTCTTGCAATAATTCACTGAGCAGATGCAAGAGCACTGGGCTTGGCTAGAAAAGGAGAATAACTACCGAGCTACCATAAGCAAGTTGGAAGCCCAAATAAGGGAACTCAAATTTGAAAACACTTTACAAGCCGCCACAGCTGAAGGGGAAAGAAACAGGCTAAACAAAGAAAATGAAGCTCTCCGGGCTCAGATCCAGAAAATGAAAATAGCTATTGAGAACCCTGGGAGAAGCAAAGCTGATGAAAGACTTATCTATATTTTACAAGCTGTGTTTGCTAATTGGGTCAAATATTTTCGGAAAAGACCAAAGGCGGCTATTCTTTCAAAACATCTTTCCGACGCCCCGTTGGGACAATTTAGCTATTTAGCAAAACCGACGACCAAAGGTGGCTATTCTTGCAAAACAGCCTTCCGCCGTCCCTTTGGGATAATTTGGCTATTTAAGCAAGAACGACGTCACCTGACTTTATTTACGACCATATTTGATATTTTGATTTTCGAAAAGTAAGGTTGGACCCGAAGAGACAGCATAAATGCAGTAATAAAGAGTCCTAACATGAGATATAATAATCCCCACGGAAATATATGTGCACACTGTGTTGTTCTCAGGAATCAGCAACTAGAAAATGACACTGCACTGCAAAGCTCTTTTACAGTCTAGCTCGCACTCCAACCCTAGCTAATAGCAATAACTTCCTTTGATCATTAATACTATTCTTTATTACTACACTTAACCCTTCATTTCTTTAAATTTACAAACTTCTCTCTTATTGCCTTTTTCTCTCAACTTCAATACGACATTCACACATAATAACGAATTAATCAATCCATTTAAGACAAAGAAAAAGAAAAACCACGGAAATTCTCACAGAAATTATGTCTAGGAAATTAACCACAAATGTCATGCTTGTGTAAAATTTCATTTTGGGCGGTCATGTTGTTGATGAAGATCCCCATCCTAGTCGAAGTTCAAGATCAAGCTCTTCTACAATGGCTGAATATCTCTTGCTGCTACCATGATCATGTTCGTTATCATTACTAGTGTTAGATGTTGAAGGTTCACTTATGTTAAATGATGTGTTGATTGGAGAAGGCCTATTTATTGGGAAGCTTAAAGATTGAGGAGCAGGGCGGGGAGACATCAAATTATTTGCGGGGAAGGGAGAGATAGAGGGATAAGTAGAGGGTGAATTATTATTCATACAAGATTTTGTTGATGTGGGATTGAAGACAGGACCATTAGGGTTAGGCAAAGTGTATAGAAGACAAAGTCCACCATTTGTAATAAATTCTTGAGTTGGAATTAGGAGGGTTGAACTAGCATTGGGGGAACAGGTGTGGTTTCTATTTGAAGCTAGTGGTGGATCTTGGTGGAGCCTAGTACGGTCGCGGCGGTGCACATTCATGTGTCCGCCAAGGGCTTGGGCTGACCGAAATTCTCTACGACAAAAGGTGCAAGTATACGACCTTGGTGGCCAAGTGGTGCCCATGGCATTGCCTGTGTCTTCCTCAAATGCTCTTACTTCCCACGAATCGTCGTCATCTTGAGCTGTTATACGGGTTGATTGTCTAGTGGTGTAATGGTGGTTGTAGTGGTCACTGTTGTTGTTTTTGCTGTTCTTGGGATAGAATCCCATGTCAGCAGCCATGATGCCAAATAATATTTAAAATGCAGGTCATAGAGTTATGTGGAACAAATGATGATAAGGGGTTAAATAGAGGTTGGGCTCATGAGTGGGGAAAATAGAGACAAAAAAACCTAGCTACACTGAAAATATCTACAAGGTTTCCAAGTATAGAGCTGGAATTTAGTACTTAAAGACAAAGATTGACAATATAAAAAATTTGTGCAGTTGATTAGTGACTAATTCTTTGTAGAATACTTAGGCTTTAACGCCCTCATATTTTTCAGGCATTCATGTCTATATCTAACTGGAAAGCTTTGCTCTGCTTCTGGAAGGAATAAGTTCCCACCAAACGATAAAAGAAGGGAAGTTGATAACAATATAATATGAACATCCGAAGAAGCTATGCACACAAATATTGGCAATGTTCCATTAGCATTTGTCATAGACTGAGATATGTGTATACGGTCAAAATCGGGCTCGCCCGATTTTGTATGGTTAATCAAGATCGGGGCGGCATACCGAGGTTTAACCCCAAGTTATATCGGGTCGTGACATGAAGATATATTGTCGAGCTCGTGATGCAGACACCGATTGAGATCGAGACCGAGCAGGATAGAGGTCAAGCGAGAACGAACGAAGCCTACTAAGTTGAATAACAGAAAGCCGAGATATCCGTGACCGGGCAAGGATTTTGGCGAAAATCTCGGCATGTATCAAGTCAAGACTAGTTGATTAGTCAATCAGGAGGAAATCTCCTGTATTTGGAATTGTATCATATGTAGAACTCATCTACAATGTAAAGGGGTTCTAATCATTTTTTAATCATCACATTCACGCATAACAGAGCAATATAATACATTTTTTTTCTCTTAAGCTCTCTTATTCTATTGTTCAGTTCTTACTCTTCAACAACATACTCAGTTGGTTCGAGGACGATCTAGCTTGAGGACCAAAGTCGCACGTTATATTTGTTTATTTTATTTTACAGTTAATTTCTAATATCAATTTTCATATTTCTCAATTTGTGCCAAGTAAAATCATGTATCCTTAAAATAACTTATAAATTTAATTGTTATCCAATTTTAAGGGTAAACAATGTGTACACATTTATGATGTGACTTGGTCTTGATTATTCGGACAAGAAACATAAGGGTTTGAGAAACAACTCACCTTGCTATGTTTGTGTACTGCCATTTAACTGTCATAATTAACTTCATTCTGCCTTTCACCAATTTTGCACTCAACAATTGATATTAGTCCATTTCTGTGTCAAACAAAGACAGACAACCAAAAATTTAAAAAAAAGAAAAAAGAAAAAAGAAAAACAAAGTCAGAGAACATTTCTCCTTCTCTTGTTTCACATTGTCAGTTATTGGGCAAGTTAGAGGTATAAATTCCTTATAAAGGTGTCGCTATTGTTATTAATTGCAGAGGAAGATATCTCATTAAGGCTCAATCCTTTACATTAATTTGAAAGTTAAATTAAAATCAGATGTCTGATGATCTTAATCAGTATGTGTAACATGCAAAAATGAGGGCCATGAAATTACGACATTTTGACATGATTGGATAAGACTAAGATCTGGGTTCCATTCATCCCTGCAGATGTATAATACAGTGTGTTGAACCCAAAAAAATGTTTTTGTGGTAAAATGAAATAAAAGAATAATTTGGATTTCTAACAACCAATTGTACTTCACTTTTCCAAATATTAAAAAATAACAATAATAGAAAATAAGATTGAGAGAATAAGGAAATAGAATTCTTATTCATTGCCGCTTTCTTCCGATAGAAAAGAATTAGATCTTCCAATAATATAGAATAATAAGAATATTGAAAATTGATAGTATAACTTTGTAGTTTTCTCGATGGGATACTAGATATGAAAAGGGGATTAACATAATGGTATAACTCATAACCGAATGCCCTATTTAGTTCTCCTGTACGTTAGTAGTATTTATTACATTAATTACTTATTACGTGGGTGATTTGTGATAGCTAGGGATTTTATCTTATTTTACACTTTTTCTTACTTAAATTTTGGATAAAAGTGCATGCAAAATAGTCCCAAAGGCTTACTTGTTGTACTTCATTGCAGGGTTTGATCAAAAAGGGTGAATAATAGTTAAAAACCTGCTAAAAAGGAGTGAAACATGCACAAATACAAAAAAAAAAAAGCACAAGCAAGGTTCAACTGACCAGTGCGGACCGTGGTCCACTTTATGCGGTCCGCACTGAAGAGATTCAGAGAAGCAGTTTTGAAGGCAAAATCAACGTGGACCGCTGTCCAGTTTATGCGGTCTGCGGTGAAGAGATTCAGAGAAGCAATTTTGAAGGAAAAATCAACGCGGACCGCGGTCCAGTTTATGCGGTCCGCGGTGAAGAGATTCAGAGAGTGCTTTTGAAGGCTAAAACCAACGCGGACTGCGGTCCATTTTACGCGGTACACACTATGGAGATTCAGAGACCTTTTACCTTGAAGGCCAGGAGACCAACGCGGACCGCAGTCCATTTTGCGCGGTCCGCGATGAAGCCACCGCGGCCGCGGTGCATTTTATGCGGAGCGCGGTGGCCAAGTTTAGAGGCCTAGTTTTTCAAGCTAAGAGCCTCACAGCGACCGCAGTCCATTTTGTGCGGTCCGCGGCGACCCCGCAGGGGTATTTTTGTCCAGAAAATTCGGCATAGTATAAATAGTTTCTTTTCTTATTTTTTAGGGAAGCTATTGTACTCTGATATTATCTGGAGCTCGTGAACGGTTTTTTCCAGCTTTTTGAGTAATTTTAGAAGGGTTTCAATATTGAATCTTTCAATTTTAATTTATAATTCAATTATATGAGTTTTGCTTCATCTATTTCTCTGATTTCTTCAGTTATTATGAGTAGCTAAACCCATTAGCTAGGGTTGTTACTCAACTCTGGTGTGGGTGTTTGATGGTCTTTTAAATTAACGCTTAGATGTTTATGGGTAATTGGTATTTGAGCTGATTTATGATTTTCATGTTAATATTAGTGGTTGCAAACATTAATTGGTGTTTATTTGACTTGGGTTCTTCTTGAGAAAGAGAACTTGAGTCTACAAAATCACTCCAACAAGGAATTGGGATGTATTCACGAGATTGATAGTCTCAATTAATGGGTTAAACCTATAGATAGTAAAACCCTACTTGAGCCTATATTGCTTGTATGAATTTGACACCCAATTGACCTCGAGGGAGGAAATTAAGGAAAATGCACTCAAACTATCGAGAGGTATAGAATGGGTAACTTTTAGCATTGGCTATATCACACTCCCCTTCATAACATTTTTGTCTTAGATATTGGAATCCGTCAAATATTCGCCTAGGTGAAAGTCATAACCCTAGTGCCTTTTATCCATTAAGAAAACAACGAAAAAGATATTAGTTAGTTAATTAGCAAATTACCATTAGTATAAACTGTAGTATAATTGTCAAATCAAAAAGTATGAAAAGTGCAGTTAAGAGCACGAAACACTACTAGATTACCTAGAAACTCAACTCCAATATTCATAACTCTCTGTGGAATCGATCCTGATCCTTCGGGTAAAAGCTGCTCCGACCCCTCATCTTGCTACTTTTTAGTAGTGTAGGTGAGTGCCGATCACTTTTTGGCGCCTTTGTCGGGGAGTTATACGGTGTTGATTATCTACGTGAATAGTGGTGTTAAGTGTTTTTCTTTCCTTTTTCTGTTAACGTGTGTGTTGAATCTACTCAGGTGCAAATAAAGGATCCTTTGGGAAAAGTTATTGCGGGGGAGGAGGTATATGACAACCAAGAAAATGAAATTAATCCTAGACGGGGCCGACATGCCAATATTAATGAGGACATTCCAGACCTTCCCCCGCCACCAGCTCCCAGAGCTGCCCCTCGTGTCCTTGCAAACGAGTATGCTAGTGTTATTGTCTTGCCTAGAATCCAGGCAGGAAATTTTCAAATAACAAATGTGATGCTGACACTTTTGGAGCAGCGAGGCTATTTCACCGGAGCCGCCCACAAAAATGCTTACAAACATTTGAAGGGATTTGTGGATAATTGCTGGGGTAGTAAGCAAACGAACATCTCAGAAGATGCCTTGAGACTGCGGTTATTCCCCTTCTCTATTCGAGGGAAGGCTCTTGATTGGCTCGAGCGGCTTCCCAACCACTCCATATCCACATGGGATGAGCTCGCAGACAAGTTTATTGCAAAAATTTTCTCCCCTAGTCACATGACGGCGCTCAGAGATGAAATATTGGCTTTTAAGCAAGAACCCAACAAGCCTTTGCATGAGATTTGGGAGCGCTACCGGACCATGGTTAAGGAATGTCCAAACAATGACATGACTGAAGCCATGATTCAGCAAATCTTCTACCGAGGAATAAACACTGTCAATCAATGTGTGGTCAATCAATTGGCCGGTGGAAATTTCATGAAATTGACTTACCCCGAGGCATGTGAGGTCTTAGATGAGATGGGTGACACATCGTCAGCATGGCAAAGTAGAGCAAATGTACCTCAGGGTGAGTCTGGTGTCAATAGTCTTCACAAAGAACTTCAAGAACATAGGAAAGCAATTACCGAGCTCACTACCACTATGAACCAACTTGCCAAGGCACAACTTCAAAAATTACAAGGGGCGAAGCAAGTAAATGCCATGGAGGGAGTGAATGTGTTGGTGAACCAAAGAAGACCTCGGGGAAATCCAAAGCAAAGCATAAATGATCAAGGTGACCAAGGAAGTGGGTATAGTTAAGAAGATCCATATGATGATAAAAAAGAGGATGTCATGTATGCTAACAATTATCAAAGTCAAGGGAACAATCAAAGCAATAATCAAAACTGGAACAACCAACGTAACAATCAAAACTGGGGTAATCAAAGACAACGTAATTGGAACAATAACAACAATTCACGAAATTGGGGGAACAACAACAACCATCAATGGGGGAACAATAATGAGAACAATTGGAGCGGAGGCAATAACAACAACAATTGGGGTGGTAATGGTAACCGGGGGTCGCTCTTTCAAAGGCCCCCGATGTACCAACAACCAAGCAATCCACCCCCATACAAAACTCAAGGCCAAAGCTCATCAAGTAATGACATGGGAAGAATTGAACAAATGTTCAAGCAAATGATGGAGCGCAATGCGGACTCCGATGCTCAATTGGCTTCCCACAACACCTCCATTAGAAATCTTGAAGTAAAAATGGGCCAAATTTCTCATGCCTTGAACACACGCCCAAAGGGGGCACTACCGAGTGATACAATGGTGAACCCCAAGGGTGGGAACAACAATAATAAAGGTCACGCCATGGCGGTGACCACAAGAAGTGGAAGAGGCGGTGAATCAAGTTCTTCTAGACAAAAGAGAATTGTTGTTGATGATGATGTATTACCAAATGATGAGTTACCAATTGATGTTGAGCAAGTGGTGGAAGAGCCAAATACTAGTGACGTGAGAATTAACATTCATGATAATAGAGAGGATGTGCAAAGGGACGTGAACCCGTCTAGGTAACACGTGATTGATATGCCGGAACCGGAGGTCCCACAAGCCAAGGCACCATTGCCTAGTCCCCCTCCTCCGTATCCTCATAAGTTGGCGAAGCAAAAGCAAGAGAATCAGTTTAAGAAATTCATCGAGATGATAAAGAGTCTTTCCATCAATGTCCCTTTGGTTGAAGCTTTAGAGAAAATGCCCGGGTATGCTAAGTTCAAGAAGGACTTAGTCACAAAGAAACGGTCTATGGAGTGCGAAACCATAAAGATGACTCACCAAGTGAGTTCCATAGTGCATTCATTGGCACCCAAACTTGAAGACCCGGGAGTTTTTACCATTCCTTATACAATCGGGAGTGCGGATTTTGCTAAGGCTTTGTGTGACCTCGAAGCTAGCATAAACTTGATGCCATATTCGGTCTTTAAAATATTAGGGGTTGGTCAACCTAGGTCTACCTCTATGCGTCTTCAACTGGAGGATAGAACTATAAAGAGGCCCCTAGAAATCATTGATGATGTATTAATTCGGGTTGACAAGTTCATTTTGCTCGCGGACTTTGTTATCTTGGATTGTGAAGTGGATTATGAGGTTCCCACCATCTTGGGAAGGCCCTTCTTTGCAACGGGGAAGGCCTTAGTTGACGTGGAGGCCGGTGAGCTCACTGTTCGGGTGGGCAATGAAAAGGTTGTGTTCCATGTTTGCAAGTCAATGAAGCATCCCAATAGCACAGAAGTATGTTCTTTCATGGACCATGTCACCGAGGTCCTTATTGATGATGCAAGCTCTATGATAAATGTTGAAGATCCAGTGGAGGCAACTTTATTGAACCATGATGACATTTTGGTGGATGGCTTACTTGAGAGCATAAATGACTTACAAGGCATGGGTTCTTATTCCTATGGTCCCCGAAAGCTATCCTTGGACTTGGAGAATCGGAAAACTCCTCCGACAAAGCCTTCAATTGAAGAGACACCTACATTGGAGTTGAAGCCACTTCCACCACATCTCAGGTATGAATATAATGGTCCTTCTCGTACTTTACCTGTTATACTTTCATCTTGCCTAACCCAATTGCAGGTAGACTCCACTCTAAAATTGCTAAAGAGGAGGAAGAAGGCCATATGATGGACACTTACTGACACTCGAGGAATAAGCCCTGTATTTTGCATGCACAAAATCATTCTTGAGGATGGAGCAAAGCCTTCCGTAGAACACCAACGGAGGCTCAATGAAGCAATGCAAGAAGTGGTGAAGAAGGAAATAATCAAGTGGCTTAATGCAGGGGTTGTCTACCCAATCTCGTATAGTGCTTGGACTTCTCTGGTCCAGTGTGTTCCAAAAAAGGGTGCCATGACAGTGGTCCAAAATGACAAAAATGAACTTATTCCAACAAGAACGGTCACAGGTTAGCGGGTATGCATGGATTAGCGCAAGTTAAACCAAGTGACTCGCAAGGATCATTTTCCCTTGCCTTTCTTGGATCAAATTCTTGACAAGCTTGCGGACAGGGCTTTCTATTGCTTCTTGTACGGGTATTCATGATATAACTAAATCTTTATTGCTATGGAGGACCAAGAAAAGACTACCTTCACGTGTTCGTATGGTACATTTTCCTTCTCCAGGATGCCTTTTTGACTTTACAATGCACCCGCCACATTTCAGCGGTGTATGATGGCAATCCTTACTGATATGTTTGAAGACTTCCTCGAGGTATTTATGGATGATTTCAGCGTAGTTGGGGACTCCTTTGATGAATGTTTGAGCAATCTTGACAAATTCCTCGCTCGTTGTGAAGAGACCAACCTAGTTCTAAACTGGGGAAAATGCCATTTTATGGTGGAAGAAGGGATAGTGTTGGGCCACAAAATCTAGAGAAATGGAATTGATGTAGACAAGGCGAAGATTGAAGTGATTTCTAAATTTCCACCTCCAACTTCGGTAAAGGGAGTCCGGAGCTTTCTTGGGCACGTCGGGTTCTACCGGCGTTTCATTAAGGACTTCTCAAAGGTGGTCAATCTTCTTTGAAAATTGCTAGAGAAAGATGCCAAGTTCAACTTTGATGACAATTGTATGAAGGCATTTGAGCTATTGAAGCAAAATATCACTTCCACGCCAATTATCACCGTGCCGGATTGGAGCTCTCCTTTTGAGCTTATGTGCGACTCTAGTGATTTGATTGTGGGGGCGGTATTTGGCCAAATGGCGAACAATCACCCAATCTATTATTCTAGCAAAACAATGAACTCGGCCCAAATGAACTATACTGTAACCGATAATGGGTTCTTAGCAATAGTCTTTGCGATGGAGAAATTTCATCCTTATCTTATGGGTGCCAAGGTCATAGTTCACACCAACCATGCGGCACTCCGGTATCTCATGACCAAAAAGGACTCCAAAGCGAGACTCATGCGGTGGGTGTTGTTACTTCAAGAGTTCGACTTGGAGATAATTGATAGAAAAGGAAGTGAAAACCAAGTGGCTGACCATCTCTCCCGAATGGAGGAACAAGGTAGACCTTGTGATGGGATTGAAATTTATGATAGTTTCCCCGATGAACAACTTCTTTCTGTGTCAATGCAAGAAATGACATGGTTCGCAGACATTGCCAACTATCTTGTCACATGTGTTATTCTTTTTGAGCTCTCTTCCAACCAACAGAAGAAACTTAGGAGGGATAGCATGGATTTCTATTGGGATGAACCATACTTATTCAAGATTTGCACTGATGGTGTCATCCAGCGATGTGTACCAAAAGAAGAACAAAAGGTGATTCTTGAGTCTTGCCACTCCTCACCTTATGGTGGTCATCATGGAGGGTCAAGGACCGCTTCAAAGGTGCTAAGTTGTGGTTTCTTTTGGCCTACTTTGTACAAGGATGCTAGTGACTTGGTCAAGCGATGTGATGAATGCCAACGAATGGGTGGCATATCAAAGAGATATGAGATGCCTCTTACTACTATCCTTGAGGTGGATATCTTTGATGTATGAGGTATTGACTTTATGGGGCCTTTTTTGAGTTCTTGTGGAAACACTTACATACTCGTGGTGGTGGACTACGTTTCAAAATAGGTTGAATTCGTGGCTTTGCCCAATAATGAAGCCCGGAGTGTGGTTGGTTTTCTGAAAAAACATATTTTCACAAGATTTGGGACACCCCATGCCATCATAAGTGACGGGGGGTCTCACTTTTGCAATAGGGCCTTTGATTCTTTGCTATCGAAGTATGGGGTCAATCATAATGTGTCTACTTCGTATCATCCTCAAGCAAGTGGCCAGGTGGAAGTGTCAAATCGTAAAATCAAGAATATATTGGCCAAACCTGTGAATGCTAATCGGACTGGTTGGTCTCGGAAACTTGATGATGCTCTTGGGCCTACTGGACCGCTTTCAAGACCCCAATCGGTATGTCACCTTACCGGTTGGTGTATGGCAAGGCTTGTCATCTTCCGGTGGAATTGGAGCACAAGGCACTTGGGGCTTTGAAGAAGTTGAATTTGGATTGGGGCACAGCTTCTAATCTCACACTAGCTCCTCCTTGTACAAAGACAAAATGAAATACCTACATGACAAATATACCAAGGTGGGAGACTTGGTGCTCCTTGTCAATTCTAGACTCCGTCTCTTTCCGGGAAAACTCAAGTCAAAGTGGAGTGGCCCGTTTGAAGTTGTATTGGTTACACCCTTTGGTGCTCTCAATCTCCAGAACAAAAATGGGGAGATTTTCGAGTGAATGGACATCGGTGCAAGCATTACCTTGGGAAATTTGAAGATAGCCACGTGGTGGCTTTGATGAAGCTCAATTGAACATGGTAACATGCGTCGTGTCATGATGTTAAATCAGGCCTTTCTTGGGAGGCAACCCATGTGTCTTTATTTTTGTTTTTCCTTGATTTTCTTGGTAGTATAGGACTTATTTTTTGACTAACTGGCTGTGGGATGTTGTAGGATTATTTTGATGCAGGGAACAAGGTTAAAAAAACCCTAAAACTTGAACCAAGCGTCAGGCCTTCGCACCACTTCCATGGCCTCTCCGGCCGGTATCCAGCCACCTCCTGTGGCTGGGCTGCCTCCCCACGCACCCCCCAATATCACCCAGCCCTCCTCGTCCCAGGAAAACATCAAACAAACCATGGACTATGCACAAGCTGTTAAGCCCACGTCGAACATGGCTGCCATGCATGATCGAGTAGCAGCAGTTGTACCAATTCCCTTCAGGCGAGCAACGTATCTACAAGGCCAGCCTCTCGTTGAGTGTACTGAGGCTGAAGTCGATCGAATGAATGTCTTAGAAGGCCTACAGTTTGCTGTTGTTTGCAAGTTCTCGTATGGTTGGCCAGAACTAAACGAATTACGAAGGATTATTCCCATTCAATGTGGGATTAAAGGAGAATGCAATATTGGGTACTTACGTGATCGTCACCTACTGGTAAGGCTATCTCTATGGCAAGATTTCATTGAATTTACGTCCAAAATTGTTTATTACATTAAGGAGAGTACCAGATGAGAACATTGATATACGATGCTAGTTTTAAGCCTGGGCAAGAGACATCAAAAGTTATGGCCTGGATATCGTTTCCTAATCTTTTGCCAACTTTTTTTGTTAAAGAGTGTCTTTTTTCTTTAGCATCAGCTGTCGGTAAGCCATTGCACTTGGATATGGCCACAGTTAATAAGACTAGGCCTAATTGTGTGCGTGTGAAGGTGTTGGTTGACCTACTAGCAGATTTACCTAAGAAAGTTAGGATGGATATAAAGAATGAAGCAACGGGGGCTGTTAGAACTTATTGGGTTACTATCAAATATTATTACCTCCCTAAGTACTGTAAGGAGTGTAAACTACATGGTCATGACATGACTGAGTGCTGGAGATTACACCCTGAACTCATTGCAACAAACAATGCAGAGCAGCGGACTCAAAAGGATCCAAGGGATGGCATAGGTGGAGACAAGGATAAACAAACAGGCCATATGATGATCTTATCGAGTGGTAGAGTAGTTGGGAATATGGGACAACAATGGAAAGAAGTAAGAGATACTAGAGGGAAAGGGAAAGAGAAGCAAACAATTGTGGCTAAGAATATTGGGCAGACTGCATTGGTTCCAGTAGAAAAGCTGACTGCTTTGGTTCCTAAGCATATTCAAACTTCTAATGCATTTGCTATCTTGGAGGTGGACAACTGTGAGGTCAATAACAATAATCAACTGGCATTGGTGGATGATAGCAGGAGACAAAGTCCAGTTCAAAATGAAATCATAGCTCCTAACCTGAATGCAGCAGCACCCCCATATAACCCTAAGTCTCCTAGGTCTATCAAGGTGAAGAAAGGCAAGTTTGAAAAGACAAGTGCAACTGGTAAGAGTCTTAATTCATCAAATCTTATTTCCAATCAAGGTGCCATGGGTGATGGAGGTCAACAAGGAAGTGGGGGGAACTGAGTAGAGGTATTGAACAACATCAAAAGGAGTCTACTCAACAGTGGGTACAAAGGACCTTTCAAGGAAATATGGTAGCTATAAATACCTCAGTCCAAGAGGTGCCAACACAAGATACCAGAGTGAATGGGGAGCTGGAACAAAATGCAAACAAAGACTATGTGGAGGACCCAGACTATGAGTAGTTCTTGAGCAAAGAGAAAGTGTATTGGACAGAAGGTAGGCTATGGGCAAACCAAACTGAAGTAGATTCTGATGAGGATGAGCTTCCAGATATAATGCAAAGTGAAGATGAAGAGGGTGGAGATGCAGAGGAAGATGGCGATCAAAGTGTCACAGGGGTAAAAAAAGGCTCAGCAACACATCAATCAGCAAACTACTGCAGATAATGAAAAGGACACAGGCACTGCAGACATTGATATAGTAAAAGGAAAAGAAGTAGTTGAACTAGTAGACAAATGGGGTGGACTTCAAATTATTGATCCAGGAGAGGCAGGGCAAAAAGACTCAGTGGAGAAGTCTGTCAACAATGGGACAAAGCAGGTGGGAATTACACAGAAGCTACTGTTTCATTGAATGTTGGGCTGGAAAAAGTCTATCAAGGAGAGGCTCAGGCTATAACTCCTGTTAGAGCTAATGTGGATATGGTTAATGCTGTAAAGGTCACAAAAGGTGAGGAGATTTTGGTTGATCATTTAGGGAAGGACATGGATGAAGAGTCCCCTGCACATAACTTTTTAAATGTAGCTAGACAAGGTGACTTGTCACGTAGACACATCGAGAAGGCCAAATCTGGTGTAAAAGGAAAACGAAAGTCAACAAAGATGCACCTACAATCCCAACAGGTGGTGTCCAAACAAGGAGGACCTTATTTAGATCCCAAAATCAATAAATGGATGCTTTAATCTGGAATGTGAGGTTTGTTAACACTATGCAGGCTTTTGAAAAGCTAATCACCATGCATAGACATAATCATTTTGAATTTATAGGCATCATGGAACCAATGCAACAGGCTAGTAAAGTAGAGAGATATAGAAGAAGGATTGGATTGGCTCATGCTATTGTTAATGTGTCTAACAAAATCTGGGCTTTTGTTGACGAAGTGTTTGAAGTCACAGTACTGTACAATATGGTGCAACAATTGACTTTAAAGCTCTTTCATACAGAAACACATGTGGAATTGGTATTAACTTTGGTGTATGCTAAATGTGACTCTACTGAAAGAATTGAACTATGGGACTCACTGTATGCAATGGCTAGGGACATGACTACACCTTGGCTTGTGGGTGGAGATTTTAATGTCATTTGGGATGAAGAAGAGAAGTTTGGTGGTTTGCATGTGCACATTAATGAGGTTGATGACTTCAGGCATTGTGTCAATACATGCAACTTAACGGACTTGGGATTCAAAGGGAGTATTTATACTTGGTGGAATGGTCGCTCGGAGGAAGACTGCATTTTTTAAAGACTGGATCGATGCTTTGGGAATGCTGAATTACAACAGACCTTTCCAGGACTGGAAGTGACTCATCTCTCTAAGATTGGGTCAGACCATTGCCCTTTGAAGCTAAAACGTGATATAGAATCAGCCCCTATAATAAAGCCTTTCAGGTTTTAAATTTTTGGACCAAGCATGATTTATTCAAGGATGTGGTAAGGCAAAACTGGAGTGCTGAGTTTATGGCAAACCCCTTCACTTTGTTCAATTTTAAGCTGAAAAAAGTAAAGAAAGCATTATCAACTTGGAGTCGAGCAACGTATGGGGACATTTTTCAAAAAATAGCAAGCCTAGAAGAGGTGGTTTTGGTACATGAGAAGCAGTTTGAAGCTAACCCCACACAGCTGAACAGAGCTCGACTGCAGAAGGTGCAGGCTGAGATGATTAAATACCTTGCAATTGAAGAAGAATTTTGGAGGCAAAAATCTGGAATGAGGTGGTTCAAAGATGGAGATAGAAACACGAAATTCTTTCATGCGCAAGTAAATGGAAGAAGGAAAAGACTAAAGTTGAAAAGGATAAAAAACTTTGATGATAATTGGCTGGAAGAAGATGATCAGATTGTTGAGGAAGCTGTGAAATTTTATAAGGATCAATTCACTGAAAGCGAGGTCCCTACTGACTTTAGTATCCTAAGTCAGGTACCTTCGATGGTGGACATGGAACAAAATGAAAAACTGATGGCTTTACCAACAAATGAAGAAGTTAAACGTGCAATAATGGGACTAAATGCAGAGTCAGCAGGGGGACCGGATGGGTTTACAGGAGCATTCTATCACACTTGCTGGGAAATAATCGAGGAAGATGTGGTTGCTATGGTTAGAGCATTTTTCTGTGGGCACAATCTACCTAGGCATGTGACACACACAAACCTGGTATTATTGCCTAAAAAGAAAGAAATTTGCACATTTTGTAACTTAAGGCCAATTATCCTTAGTAACTTCGTCAATAAAATCTTCTCGAGGATGATACATGAAAGAATTGTGGACATGTTACCTACTTTAGTTTCAGAGGAACAATCAGGATTTGTGAAGGGGAGGAGTATAGTGGAAAATGTATTGTTGACACAAGAGATTATAAAAGACATAAGACTGAGAACAAGGGCTGGACCAAATGTAGTAATCAAACTAGACATGGCCAAAGCATATGATAGGTTGTCTTGGTTGTTTCTGACCAAAATGCTAAGGAAGTTGGGTTTCTCAGAAGGCTTCATTGGGTTAATCTTTGATCTGGTTGGGAATAACTGGTACTCTGTGCTAGTTAATGGTCAGTCTCATGGCTTTTTCAAATCGTCAAGGGGAGTCAAGCAAGGAGATTCACTATCGCCTACTCTTTTTATACTAGCTGTTGAAGCTCTATCGAGGGGACTCAATGCGTTGCATCAGAATAGGTCCATGGCTTTGGTATGCCAAAGTGGAGCCCAAAAATAAATCACTTAGCATACGCAGACGGCACTATAATATTTTCCTCAGCAGATGCAAGGTCCTTAAGGCTAATCATGAAAGTTCTACACTCATATGAGGCAGCCTCAGGTCAGCTGGTAAACAAAGCAAAATCAGCCATCTATATGCACCATTTAACAGATGTGGAGGAGATTAGAAAAGTTGAATGTATAAAAGGTATAGGTATTAAGGATTTTCCTTTTACCTACCTAGGTTTCCCTATTTTCTATGCAAGAAGGAGGATGTCTTACTATGAGGATTTGATGAAGAAAGTGATGGA
>ML243209.1:519-49289 GCA_005239495.1 Nicotiana undulata
CGTGCCGATTGATATTTATTATATACACACGAGGGGACATTCCGTGTTGTGATATTGCGATATATGCACGAGGGGACATGACGTGTCGATTTCATATTGAGATTACGCACGAGCGGACATGTCGTGCTCTGTTATTTGATTGATTCCCGTATACTGATAGCTGTTTCTTCGGTTTCTATTTTTACTTTCCAGTCGCATTCTCACTGTACAGTTGTTCATTAGATGTTGTTTTTCCTGTATCCCCGGCATGTACACATATCTTATTTTATCGTTTAAGTTCCGATATTATTGCTGCCCCGTTAATACTTTTCCCCTATTTGTTCCCATATCTCTTCTATTTGATCATACTTGTTTTCATTATCGGTTAATTCTTGTACATATATCTGCTTAGACTAGGACAGGTGATCGTATTATGCTAAGTCTAGCCTCGTCACTACTTCGGCCGGGGTTAGGCTTGGCACTTACTCAGTACATGGGGTCGGTTGTACTGATACTACACTGCACTTCCTTGTGTTGTGCAGACCCTGCTACCGGACCCCGTGGAGCGTTCTGAGGGAGATACCTTCAGTCCACATCAGAGCTTCTAGGTATACACTGGCGTCCGTGGATCCCGAGGCTTCTTTCCTTAACCGCTTTGTTGTCTTTCTCCTTTATTTCCAAGACAGTGTTGTACTTTCATTCCAGACTTGTATTTAGTATTCTAGTAGTTAGTCCGTGGGATTGTGACACCCCGGTTTTGGGAGTTTACGTTATTTCATGATTGTAATGTTCTTACTTTCTGCATTTAAAGTTTCGTTATCTTTATTAGCAATGCTTGAAGGATTCTGTTGGGAATATGGAGAAAAAAAAAAGGAAAAACATGTTATCGATTTTCGGTCAAATGGTTGTCCCACTATTATCTCATTATGTGATGGGAATTGGTGGAAGTTGTCAAGTTAGCATTTTTATTCCGTGTTAAATTATTTTAAATTGCTATTCCAAGTCATACGTTGGCTGGCCTAGCGGGTTCAACGTTACGCGCAGTCACGGCCTAAAGGGTGGAAATTTGGGTCGTGACACTTATGCCAATAATTGAATTCAAAAGTCCTTAACTTGATCTAACGTAATTGTTGAAAACTAGAAGTTTAAAGGTTTAAAGAATTTATAAGTTTGACCGTGAGTTGAATTTATTACTACCGGGTTCGGATTTCAATTCTGGATCTTGGTATAGGTTTGTTTCAGTATTTATGCTTATCTGCAAAATATGGTACAAAACGGAGTTGATTTGACGTGATTCAGACGTCCAGTTGTAAAATTGTATATTGTTAAGTTTCATTGAAAATTTTATTCGTATTGGTGTCTGATTCGTAGTAATAGGTGTTATTTTGGTGTATTGATCACGCGAGCGAGTTCGTATGATGTTATTACACATGTTTGCATGTTTGGTTCGGAGCCCCGAGGGCTCAAGTGTGTTTCAGACGCGTATCAGTGTGTTTGATAGAGTCGGGAGTTGCTAGTTTTTTTTCACAGGTTGCAGTTCTCACATTTGCGAGTTTGGTGTCTCATTTGTGATAGTGTCAGGTTCGCATTTGCGAAAAATAGTTCGCATTTATGATGGGGTGATAGAGGGAAGCTGGTTCGCATTTGCGATGGCAGTAGAGATGTGACTTCTTCGTATTTGCGAGGACTTTTTGCATTTGCAGGGTTCATAATCGCGAATCCCAGGTCGTACTTGCGACATCTCCGCCTGGACAAATGCCGAGAAAAATGGGATTTAGCTCATTTTTTCAAAGTCTCAACCCTAAACACCCTAAAGGCGATTTTCCAAAAGATTTTTCTTCCTAAATTCATTGGCAAGTGAATTTAATCTACTTTCTTTCAATTACCCACTATATTTCATAAGTTTTCAACATCAAATCTAGGATTTTCATGGTAGAAATTAGGATTTTGGTAGAGTTAGGAATTTTTGTAATTTGGAATTTAGACCTCAAATTGAGGTTAGATTTCGAAACTAATTACATACTCGGGCTCGAGGGTGAATGGGTAAATGAATTTTGGTTCGAATATTGGGGTTTGACCAAGCAGCTTCGGGGATGACATTTATTGACTTTTTTCGATATTATTAAAGATTGAAATTTTTCACTCATGGGTAGCTTCTAAAGCTTATTTTGAATTGGTTGATCAATATTTGATTAGATTCGATTGGTTCAAAGGAGGATTTTAGAGGAAAGGCCACGGTTGAGCTTTGATTCGATTGCGAAGCGAGGTAAGTGTCGTGGTTAACCTTGACTTGAGGTGTTAGGACTTGTTTGCCTATTTTCTACATGATGGACGTGTGGGTACAATGTATATGTGAGGTCACGAGAATTTATGCGTTGCTGTTGGGATAAAGCATGCGGGTGAAACTTGTTTCCTTGTGATTTGTTGCCTTTAAAATTATGATATCCATGCTTAGGTTAGATTATTACTTAATTGATCATTCCTTTGGTAATTATAGCTCAATTAGTAATACTTGAGTATTTTGGAAGTTGAGGTTTGGTATGTTGGAATCATATTTGACGTAAAGCACATTCTCCATGCTATTTATCTCCCGAATTTATATTATCTTTACTAGTTGGTAAGAGAGAGTGTTAAAGCACGAAGGGCGATGTCGTGTCATTGCATTATCTCATTTATTGATTAATACATAGTGAGGAAGAGAATTAAAGCACGAAGGGTGGTGTCGTGCCATCTATATCATTTATTCATTGTTACATGGTGAGAGCGAGAGTAAAAGCATGAAGGGTGATGTCGTGCCATTCTTCCCATTTATTCATTGTTACATGGGAAAATCGAGAGTAAAACCACAAAAGGGTGATGTCGTGCCATTTCAATTTACTTATGTCATCCTTTAATGGTAAGGATGAGAGTAAAATCATGAAAGGTGATGTCGTGACATCTTTATACCATAATTTAATTAGTCGTCATTGGTTGATGATTTATTTGGCTATCTTGTGATGTCATACATGTCATAGTTATTGTATCTTTTCCCCTTTTTGCATGTCCCCTCCAAATGGTCATTGTCAAATCTCTATTTTGTTGTTGTTTTGTACACACACACACACACACACACACACACACACACACACACATATATATATATATATGTTAGTACATGTTTAATTACGTGAGTGTCCTGTCATAGACTCGTCACTACTTCGTCGAGGTTAGGCTCGACACTTACGGAGTACATTCGATCGGTTGTACTCATACTACACTTATGCACTTCTTGTGTAGATTTTGGTATTAGTCCCAGCGGTGTGTGAGGTGCGTAGGCTTAGATTATTGCATACGGAGACTTGAGGTAGATCTGCTAGCGTCCGCAGACCTTGGAGTCCCCTTCATATTCTCTCGTTTACTATTCATTTAATTCGAAACAGTTGTATTTATTTCAGGCAATGTTTGTAGAACTCTAGTTGCTCGTGTACTCGTGACTCCGGAGCTTTTGGAGTAGATATAATTACATGACTTATTCTTGTGATGTATTAGATTGTGTTCCTATCTCTCGTTATTTATCATCACCTTGTTTAAACTGTTAAAATCTGGCTATTTGACTATCTCATATCGGCTTGCCTAGCTAGTGGATGTTAGGCGCCATCACAACCCCGAGGTTGGGATTCCGAGTCGTGACAAGTTGGTATCATAGCTCTAGATTTCCTAGGTCTCACGAGTCACGAGCAAGCTTAGTAGAATCTGGAGGATTGCTACAAAGACATTTGTACTTATCATTCAGAGGCTATCGAGTTTAGGAAAAAAAATTTACTTCTTTCTTTCTCTATCCTGCGATTTTTATTCTATCATTGATGATTGAACCATTATATTCTTGTTCTTTCGTAGAGGGCGAGAAAATTCACTGCATCCACAGATGGACAGGAGCCAGAGCCCCCTGTGGCAGCTACGACTATGGGCAGAGGTCGAGGCCAAGGTTGCGCCCGATGCCGAGGCAGAGGTAAAGCAAAACCTAGAGCTCGAGCAGCAGCACCCGCAGTGGAGCCTCGGGTATATTTTGAGGAGGAGGTTCTAGCTCAGACTGTACCCGTCGGACCAGCTCAAGTTCCGGAGGGGTTCATAGCCACTCTAATGCTTCAGGATGCTCTAGTCCTTTTGGCGGGCCTTATGGAGAGTGTGGACCATAGCAGTACATTTTTGGTGGCACCAACCATCTTTCGGGCTGGGGGAGGAGCACGGACTCTCGCTATTCTCACCCCAGAGTAGGTGGCTCCCCAGTATCAGACTCCAACAGCCCCGCCATTTGGGGTGGTTCAGCTGGTGTTTATGGCACATGCCGGTGATAGGCCTGCCATGTATTCTGAGGTCCTGTTAAGGTTGGGCAATTTTACCAAGATCTTCCCTATTCACTTCAGTGGTGCATCTTCTGAGGACCCACATGATTATCTAGGTGGTTGCCATAAGGTGATGCGGAACATCAGCATAGTTGAGACCAATGGGGTTGATTTTTGTAGCATTTCAAATGACTGGTTCCGCCAAGAAGTGGTGGAGAGATTATATGATGACTAGACTAGATGGGTCGCCTGCACTTACCTGGGATCAGTTCTTACAACTATTTTTAGAGAATTTCATTCCCTTCACTCTGAGAGAGGAGTACCACATACAGTTTGAGCGTCAACAGAGTAGAATGAATGTTACCCAGTACGAGGCTCAATTTGTGGACCTAGCTCACCATTTCATTATCTTGATTCCTACCGAGAGGGAGAGAGTGAGGACATTTATTGATGGGATCACTTACACTATCAGGCTACAGATGACTATCAGCAGAGACGAGACTCAATTTGTGGACCTATCTCACCATTTCAATATCTTGCTTCCTACCGAGAGGGAGAGAGTGAGGACATTTATTGATGGACTCACTTACACTATCAGGCTACAGATGACTAGGAGATCGGGAGTGATATTCTTTCTAGACGGCCGTGGATATTGCGAGATGGATCGAGCTAGTTTGTGCTCAGGAGAGGGTGCCGATATTTGATAAGAGGCCTTGTTTAAGTGGTGCCTCGTCTGGAGGTAGGGGTACTTTTGGTTTGGGTCACCCTCCCAGGTCATTTTAGTCAGTGCTTCAGGCATCCCACGGTGCTTCGAGCAGTCGAGGTCCTTATGTGTCGCATCCTGAGCAGCTAGCCTACATTACACCACCAGCTCCTATTAGTGCACCTCCGATCCAGGGTTATCAGAGTGGATAACAAGGTCAACAGGGCCAGTTTTAGGGTCAACAGCCACAACAGCCGAAGGCTTTCTATACTTGTGGGGATCCGAGGCACATTGCTAGATTTTTCCCCAGGTCATCGGGCAGCGTGCAACAGTAGAGTTCTCGTGCCATAATTCTGGCACTGGTTGCTCCACCGCCCGCTCAGCCAGCTAGAGGCAGGGTCCAGGCAGCCGGAGGTGGAGTTCATGCTGTTAGAGGTAGAGGTTAGGTTGTTAGAGGTGGTGGCTAGCCAGCCAGAGGCCATTCCAGAGATGCAGTTCAGAGTGGTGAGGCCCAACCCCGATGTTATGCATTTCCATATAGGCCTGAGGCCGAGTCATCTGATGCTATTATCACAAGTATTACTCCAGTTTTTCAAAGTGATACTTCGATTCTATTTGATCATGGATCAACTTATTCCTATGTGTCATCCTACATTGCTTCATATTTGGTTATGACTTGTGATTCTTTAAGTGCTCATATGTATGTGTCCACTCCTGTGTGAGATTATATTGTTGTAGATCATGTCTATCGCTCGTGTATGATTAGTATTGGGAGTCTTGAGACTAGCGTAGATCTTCTACTTCTTGATATGGTGGATTTTGATGTTATTTTGAGTATGGATTGTCTGTCCCCTTATCATGCTATCTTGGACTGTCACGCAAGAATGATGACCTTAGCCATGCTGGGGTTGCCTCGATTATAGTGGAGAGAGACACTTGGACACTCTACCAACAGAGTTATTCGAGAAGGGATGTCTAGCTTATTTGGCCTATGTCCCCGATTCTGGTGCGGAGGTTCCTTCCATGGATTCAATACTAGTTGTTCGTGAGTTTCTAGAGGTATTTCCCGCAGATCTATCGGGGATTCCACCCACAAAAATATTGACTTCTGTATTAATTTGGTCCAGCCACTCCGCCCATTTCTATTCCACCATACCGTATGGTCCCGCTAGAGTTGAAAAAATTGAAGGAGCAGTTGCAAGATTTACTCGATAAGTGTTGGATCAAGAAGCTGAATGGTTTTTAAGATTGACAAATGAACTCAGAGTTGAACCAGGTCCATCACTGGAGACACAGACACGCAGAGTAAATGGCACGTGAGGTGATCACACACAGGAGATAAACACAATCAGTGATCTGAAGAGATATCTCCTGATCTAAAAGGTTGCAAATTGATAGGGAGATGGACTCCTTATTCAGTAAGGACAAAATCAAGATAGAAGATGATCTAGGGAGTTGTGATCAACTAGAACTCTTCCACCATGGAATAGTTGCATCAAAACTCTAGTATATCTCCTTGACTACTGATCCTATATATTGTCAAGTGTTCTTATTGAACAGGTGTGCACAAACATAGAAGCAAAACAAGAATTGAGAAGAAAATTACCAAAGCAATTTTGTGAGCAGTTCATGTGAGAATTCATGTGCGACTCTGAAGCTACTTGAACCAGCTAGAAGAACCAGTTCCATCTGTTATCTTTTAGTCTAGTTTATTTTTTTGTAGTAGGTGATTAAAAATTGTTTCAGCTTTATCTAGAAGCAATTGTAATAGGTACTGAGTATTCAAGTTAGAGTTAACTTGGAGCTTGTCGCAAATAGCTAGAGGCTAGTTTTCCACAAGGGGATTAGAATTAGTCCTTAGGTTTACAAAAGAGTTTATTTTGTAAATGCTATTTGGCTCATTGACTTAGTGAAGAGTTTGGGAAAATCCTACTGGGAAGTAGGTCGTGGTTTTTTTCACCTTTTGAGCCAGGTGTTTTCCACATAAAATTGATGTGTTCTTTTATTTCTGCAATTATTATTCCGCAAACTGTAGGAGTTGGAACACATAGAAGAACCTGGTCCTTCTATAACTAGTGCACGCGAAAATTGGACACCACACAAATCACCCCCCCCCCCTCTTGTGTGGTATTGACGTTTAGAACATCAATTGGTATCAGAGTGGGTTATCCTTGAAGAGGCTAACACGTTAGGAAAAGATCAGGATGAGTGCACCACCTGGGAACTGGGAAAGACAATCAACTGTTAGTCATTCACTCTTCAACGGCCAGTACTACTCTTGGTGGAAGAACAGAATGAAGGATAACTTAATTGGGGAAGACTATGAACTATGGGACATAGTTACTGGTGGTCCTTTAACTACCATGAAAAATACTGCTGAAGGAGTAGACGTGCCAAAGACAAAACCTGATTGCACTGCTGAAGACTTAAGAAAATGGGAGAAGAATGCAAAGGCCAAGAAGTGGATAGTGTGTGGACTTGGTCCAGACGAGTACAGTAGAATTCAAAGTTGCACCCTTGCCAAAGAAATCTGAGACACTTTGCAAGTGGCTCATGAAAGAACACCTCAAGTGAAAAGGTCAAGAGGAACTTTACTATATTCTCAATATGAGAATTTCACCATGAAGGAAGGAGAAACCATCCAAGATATTTATACAAGGTTCACTACACTGACCAATGAACTCAAGTCTCTTGGAAGGGTGATTCTTGAAGAAGACAGGGTTAAGAAAATTTTGACAACGGTTTTTCCAATCTCTTAGGAAAGTAAGATCACTGCTATCCAAGAATCCAAGAACATGGCAACCCTCAGGTTGGATGAGCTAATTGGAAATCTCACTGCTTATGAACTTAGAAGCCAGACAATGAAGATGGATGCTCCCAAGAAGGAAAGAAGTCTGGCATTGAGAATCACCGAGGGAGCAGATCTAGAGGAAGATGAGATGGCGAAACTATCTCATTAGAAATAAGGGAATCTCAAGAGGTGGAAACTACAACAACGAAAAGGCTCGAGAAAAGCCCACCAATGAGGGATGCTACAAATGTGGAAAAAATAATCATCACATAAAGAACTGTCCTCAGTGGGAAGTGGAATGGAAAAGGGAAGATCTGAACGAAGGAACCAGAAGAAGGAACTGGTTCATCCTAAGAAAAACACAACGAAAGCTATGGTTGCTGCTTGGGGATAAAGCTCAGACGAAGAATCAGAAGATGAAGATAGAGATGAACAAGCTCTTATGGAAAATGGTGAATCAAATGAGGAATCATGTGAAGAACCATAGGTAAGTATATCTCATCTCAAAAACAAGATTAAGTTCCTATCTAAAGAAAAACTCTCTGAATTGTTACTTTACTTCATTGACGATTCTGAAGAAATAAATAAAGAAAAAGAACAGCCTAAGGAGTGTGTAATGTTAAAAGCAAAGTGTAAGAACCTGGAGCTCAGAGTAAGTGAATTTGTCTATGTAAACACTGCCTTGAAGAACCAGGTTCATCTACTTGAAACTAAGGTCCTAGAGTTAAAGTCCGAAAATTTAAAACTGAAAATAGGAACTAGCAAGAAGACAGCTGACAACTCTCAACTCATGTTAGAAGAAAATGTAGGCAAACTAAAGGATGAGTTGCATAATAAAGATGAACAGATAAGAGTGCTAAAAGAGGAACTTGGAAAGGTCAAACATGAATTGGATCGAACATGCAAATGGAATAAATATTCTGATGCCTTGACATGGCTTCAAGAAAATCACAGTAGCAACAGAAGAGGACTTGGCTTTGGGAATCAACTGCCTAAATGGGATCCCAAAAGTAAGTACCTCACACTTCCTGAGAACAAAATATGCACCCACTGTGGTAAGACTGGTCACTACCAAATTGAATGCAATGCAAAAGAGCAGGCCGGTCAAAAGAATAAAAGTTTTGTTCGAGAGAAAAAGCGGCTACCAAATTGGGCAAGAAAAAGCTTAATTCATCCTTTTTGTCATAGAAAAGGACCCAAACTAGTTTGGGTTACTAATACTAACCCATGATATTATTTTGTAGGTTCAAGTGAAGGGAAGCAGTCAAATATGGTACTTGGATAGTGGCTGCTCAAAACACATGATAGGGAACAAGGAATAATTCATTTCACTTGAAAACCTCAAAGGAGGAAATGTCTCCTTTGGAAATGGGAAGAAAGGTGAAATTATTGGGGTTGGAAAGGTAGGTAAGGATGACACACGTTCCATTGAGAACGCGTACTTGATGGATGGCTTGAAATATAGCCTTATCAGTGTGTCACAACTATATGACAGAGGTAACCTGGTTGCATTCACTTCTACAAAATATTTTGTGATTAATCTTATCACTGACAAGATTGTTTTGCAGGGAAAAAGAGTGAATAATATCTATATCATAGACCTGTCCACACTATCAGAAAACGAATTAACTTGTTTGAGTGTGTTGGATAGTGATCCCCTCCTTTGGCACAAAAGACTTGGACATGCAAGTCTAAATCATCTCAACAAACTAGTCTCCAAGGACCTAGTGATAAGTCTCCCTAACATTAAGTTCAAGGAAGAAAAAGTTTGTGAGGCTTGTGCAAGGGGGAAGCAGGTAAGGTCCTCTTTCAAAAGTAAGAAAATGATAAGTACCACCAGGACGTTGGAACTGGTTGACATGGATATATGAGGTCCTATGAGAACATTGAACAAAGGTGGTAAGAGATATGTAATGGTGCTTGTTGATGACTACTCTATATTTACCTGGACATTGTTCCTAACATCTAAAGATGAAGCATTTGATATATTTACTTCCTTTGTTAGAAGAACTCAGAAAAAGTTAGGAAATCAACTTGCATCAATAAGGTCTGATCATGACACTGAATTTGAAAATGCAAAGTTTGCTGAATTTTGTGATGAACATGGCATAGATCATAACTTTTCTGCCCCTAGAACTCCACAACAAAATGGAGTTGTTGAAAGGAAGAACAGAAATCTTGAAGATATGGATAGAACCATGCTTCTTTCTAGTAAACGGCTTCATAGCTTCTGGGCAGAAGCAATAAACACTGCATGCTACATCATAAATAGGTGCATGACTAGACCACTTGTAGAGAAGACTCCCTATGAGTTACTTAAAGGGTTAAAGCCCAATATATCCCATCTTAGGGCTTTTGGTTGTAAGTTCTTTGTGCACAACAATGACAAGGACTCCCTAGGTAAGTTTGATCCCAGAAGTGATGAGGGAGTATTCTTGGGATATTCCTCACATAGTAAGGCTTATAAGGTATATAACAAAAGAACTATATGTGTAGAAGAAAGTGTGCATGTTGTTTTCGATAAAACTAGCATTCTTTCTGAGAGACAGGGACATGAAGATGAGGAAATTGGGTTGGTCTGAAACTCCGATCAAATTGGAGCAACTATGGAAGAAGGAAAATGTGATGGAACATGTCCATCTACCATGAGCAATATGACAGGGGGAACTCAACATGAAACCTCATTGGAAACTGTCCCTGATCCTGTTCCATAGAAACAAGGCACTGTAGGATCATCAAGTTGTGAACAATTGGTTTTAAAACCACACATATACCAGAGTTCTCACCCCATTGAGAACATCATAACTGATCTAACATCTGGAATCAAAACCAAATCCTCTCTGAAAAATCTGTGTGCTTTTGATACCTTCCTATCCTTGATTGAACCTAAAATGTTGCTCAAGTCTTACAGGATACAGACTGGGTAAATGCCATGCAAGAAGAACTCAATCAATTTGAAAAAAGTCAAGTTTGGCATCTGGTACCCAGACCACTAGATAGAGCAGTGATTGGCACAAAGTGGGTCTTCAGAAACAAACTTGATGAAGATGGAACAGTTACAAGAAACAAGGCTAGATTGGTGGTCCAAGGATATAGTCAAGAAGAGGGCATAGACTATGATGAAACGTTTTCTCCTGTGGCAAGGCTGGAGGCAATCAGGCTCCTCATAGCATTTGCTGCCTACATGGAATTCACCCTCCACCAAATGGATGTCAAGAGTGCTTTTCTGAATGGCTACCTAAAAGAAGAAGTATTTTTCAAGAAACCTCCGGGATTTGAAAGCAAGGAGACTCCAAAACATGTGTACAAACTTGAAAAGTCTTTGTATGGACTCAAGCAAGAACCAAGAGAATGGTATGAACGGCTATCTAAATTCCTGCTGGAACATGACTACAAAAGAGGTAAAATTGACAGCACCTTGTTCTTGAAGGAGAAAGGTAAGGATCTCTTGGTAGTACAGATATATGTAGATGACATAATATTTGGGGAAACTTGTGAAAAACTAAGTAAGAAATTTGCTAAACTAATGGGGAGTGAATTTGAAATGAGCATGATGGGTGAGCTTTATTTCTTTTTAGGCTTACAAATTAAACAAAATTCAAATGGAACTATGATCCATCAACAAAAATATGTGAAAGAGTTGCTCAGAAGATTTAAAATGGAAGACTCAAAAGAAATTGACACTCCTATTGCAACAACCACAAAACTAGATGTAGATGAACCTGGTTCATCTGTTGATCAAAAGTTGTATAGAGGGATGATTGGGTCTTTATTATACCTTACTGCCAGTAGACCTGACATTTTTTTTCAGCATAGGGATTTGTGCAATATTTCATACTAATCCCAAGGAGTCCCATTTAACTGCAGTGAAGAGAATCCTGAGATATCTAAAAGGCACCACTGACCTATGTCTTTGGTACCCCAAAGGTAGTAATTTCGATCGTGTGGGCTATGTCGATGCTGACTATACAAGTTTCTTAGTAGATAGAAAGAGCAACTCCGGTATGGCACACTTATTGGGCTCATGTCTTGTGTCTTGGGCCACTAAGAAACATAATTCAGTAGCTCTATCTACTGCTGAGGCTGAGTACGTGGCTGCAGCCTCATGTTGTGCTCAGTTACTATGGATTAAGCAACAACTGATGGACTTTGGTATAGATGTTGTATGCATTCCTATCTTCTGTGATAACACTAGTGCTATTAGTATGCCAAAAAACCATGTTCGTCATAAAAGAACAAAGCACATAGATATTAGACACCATTTCCTAAGAGACAACTAAGAGAAGGGAATGATCTCAATTGAATTTTGTGCTACTGACAAACAAATTGCTGACATCTTTACTAAATCACTAAGTAGAGAGCATTTTGAGAGAAACAGGTTAGAATAAGGGATGATTAAGATCACCTAATTGAACCAGTTCAAAAACATAAATGAAAAACAAATTGGCTAGGAATTCTGAAATGTGTAAATAATCAGAATAATCATTGCTCAGTTTCATGCCTTAAAAGGCATACTCACTTGCCATGTGTTAATATGACTCCTTGGTTACTAATGATGTTTTTCTATTTTTGTAAATTGAGGCCAAATCAAGAGATTCTAACTAGATGAACCTGGTTCATCATTGCTGGTTCATCTGACAGACAAGGTATGTGCTCATCACTATACACATATTGAAATATTAATAGTTACTCATGAGCAGGACTCTATCCATAATAAGTTATTTTCACAATCTAAGTACTTATCCCAAATTTGAACTTGTTCCAAAGAGTCCAATCAAATTAAAATAGCCTAGATTATAGGGGAGTCATAACCGTCACTTATCACCTAACACTCCTGAACCGATTAGACTCCCACTTGACCAAAAATTACACCACTTGGGCATTTATTAACCAAGCCTTTAAAAACTCATCATCGCTTCTCTACTTCTTCACTCTCTTTTCTTCCTAAAGGCATAACCGTCGAAACTAGTTCAACTTTCTGCTCAAACACCCTGATCGTAATCTTCCTCTTTACCAAAAATCATAACCATGTCTTCCACACCACCTCCTGCTACGTCCTCCTCAACTACAACTGACTACAGTATCACACTTGTAGATACTGGTTCCACCCCATCTCAATCACATTCTTCCACCCAATCTCAATCACATTCTTCCACCCCTCAAAACAACCATGTTTCGTCTTCTCCAATCACTCATGTTGTTCAACCAAAGCCCTAATCCAGAAACCAGGAGAAGGCATGTAAAAATGCTAGCCAGAAAGACTGTGGCCTCTGGCTCTCTAGCTAGGAAATTGAACACGAAGCTTCAAGCTAGCCAGGCTCAAGAATTTGAGAACTCCAATGACTCCTTCAAGTCTGCCACTGAGGGGGAAGCAACTGGTTCTTCTGACTCTGAACAGGTATCATCTAAATTGGGTCTGAGACAATCACTTCTGAAAATAGGTTTGTTTTACTTGGATCTGTAGTGGATGTGGAAATTTCTTATAGGAGAAGAAGAGGCGGTAAAAATAACATTGTGAAAGACACTGAGATAGAGGGAGGAAGTAGTACTGTGAGGGGAACAAGGAAAGAAGGTACTTCACTGGAACTCTGTGGTCCTGACCTAGTGGTTGTTGAAGAAGGTGACAAGGATTTAGGGGGAAGTAATTCTAGAGAGGCTGCAGAAGGGCTGGAGAATCTTCAACATGCAACCGATGAACCCGGTTCATCCATTGAGGAAACTTTGGCAGAACTTATGAGAAAATTAGAGGAGAGACATAAACCCAAAAAGAATAGGACCCCCAAGACCAAGAAAGTTGTCCAGTGGCAAGCAAGAAAAGAAAATTCACTCCCTCTACTGAAACTTCCATTTCTAGAGGTCGCACTACAAGGACTGTAATGAGGCAGAGTGAAGAGGAGTTGCAGAAAGCTTTGAGGGGGAGTAGGAGAAAGAAAGCTGCAAAGGGGAAGGCAAAAGTGTTTGAGCCGCAGAGGTTGTTGATGTTGAGGAGATGGACCTGGTCCATCAAGAGGAACAAATGGCAGAAGTTGAGCTTGAGACACCCAAACCAAAGAAGGCCAAGACTTCTTCCAAAAAGTCAGCATCTGGGTCTGCTACACCCTCAACTGTTGCTAGGATAACTAGGTCCACATCAAAGAAGGTTCAGTTTGATGATGATAATGAGTGGAGTGGTGAAGATGCAAAGGAGTCTGGTGGAGAGACAAACAAGTTAACCAAGTTTGGGAAGCGCAAGATACTGAAAGGAAGGTTGTTGAGGTATCTTGAAGAATCATGTATGATTTACCTTGTGGACACTCTGGATGTGCAGGGCTGGAAGGACATGGTCCTTAAACTTGATGGAAGGTTGTCCAGGAGTGAAATTGTCGAGTTCATGGAAAATACAAAGGTCAAGGATGGAAGGGGCTCCAGTCAGGTTAAGGGGATTAAAATCCCCTTTGATGCCAAGGATCTGGGTGAGATTCTTGGGATTTCCTCTGAGGGATATGATGATTATACAAGGAAGAGGTGGCCCAGCTTGGATGGCCCTCCTTCAGCACTCCAAATCACTAGGAGGTTCAGTGACAATGATGAAGTGGTCTAACCAAGGGCTGTGTACAAAAGCAAGATGAAGCCTCAACACAAAGTGATTTTTGAGTTTGTCAATAAATCCATACTGCCCAGGCAAGAAATGAGGCATATAGCAAACTACATGGATTTAATTCTCATGGAATGCCTGGACAGTGGTCGACAAATCAACTGGCCCTCTTTCATTATTCAGTTAGTGGACATGGTGGTGAATGGCTCTAAGGCCCATACTATCCCATATGGGTTCATCCTAACGACTGTGCTGTCTCACTTCAAAGTGCCCGTGAAGAAGGCAGAAATGGCCACTGTCAAGGATCATTTTGGGAAGAACACGCTTCTGACATGTACTATGCTGTGAATGTTCCTGATGATGAACCTGGTTCATCAAGAAAAATGCATGTAAATTGCAAGGTCAGGGCGCTTGTGCATGAAGGTGGGGTTAAGGATGCTGAAATCCTTCGATTGAAGACCCGCCTTACAGAATTTGAGGCTGAGCGGGATGCGCTCAAAGCTGAACTGGCAAATAAAAAGGAGAAGAATGCAGAGATTCTTTAACAAATGCTCTCTCTTCTCCATGCAAGGAACCCAACCTCCACCACTTTCCAGCCTTAGGTGTCCAGTGCCATCCCTAAACCTTCTATGACCTAGTTCGGGATTTATTTTTGTTGCTTTTGCTCATGGTTGTGACTATTTTTATTTCTTTTTGTGTTTGGTGACTGAACTATGCTCTAATCAATGAATTATGATGTTTCTGCTCTTACCTTTGTCTCACTTTCTTTAATAGCATGCCTTCTTGGTTTACTATTGATGATTAATCCATGTTTGCACTTGCAGTTGCCTCAGTGGCCATGAGTAATTATTATAAATCTGGTTATTCTAATGCTTTGCAACTTTTCGATGATGCCAAAAGGGGGAAGATGTGCTATATTGAAAATTGTGATATTTATAACCTAATGAACCTGGTTCTTTATGATAAATGCTTAATACTATAAAAAGTGTCAATGTTGGATTAAAGTGATTACAGGTCTAAGCACAGAGTTTGTCATCATCAAAAAAGGGGAATTTGTTGGATCAAGAAGTTGAATGGTTTTGAAGATTGACAAATGAACTCAGAGTTGAACCAGGTCCGTCACTGGAGACACAGACACGCAGAGTAAATGGCACGTGAGGTGATCACACACAGGAGATAAACACAATCAGTGATCTGAAGAGATATCTCCTGATCGAAAAGGTTGCAAATTGATAAGGATATGGACTCCTTATTCAGTAAAGACAGAATCAAGATAGAAGAGGATCTAGGGAGTTGAGATCAACTAGAACTCTTCCACCAACGAAGAGTTGCATCAGAACTCTAATATATCTCCTTGACTACTGATCCTATATATTGTCAAGTGTTCTTATTGAACAGGTGTGCACAAACATAGAAGCAAAACAAGAATTGAGAACAAAATTACCAAAGATATTTTGTGAGCAGTACATGTGAGAATTCCTGTGCGACTCTGAAGCTACTTGAACCAGCTAGAAGTATCAGTTCCATCTGTTATCTTTTAGTATAGTTTATTTGTAGTAGGTGATTACAAATTGTATCTTTCAGCTTTATCTAGAAGAAATTGTAATATGTACTGAGTATTCAAGTTAGAGTTAACATGGAGCTTGTCGAAAAGAGCTAGAGGCTAGTTTTCCACAAGGGGATTAGAGTTAGTCCTTAGATTTACAAAAGAGTTTATTTTGTAAATGTTGTTTGGCTCATTGACTTAGTGAAGAGTTTGGGAAAATGCTACTGGGAAGTAGGTCGTGGTTTTTTCACCTTTTGAGCCAGGTGTTTTCCACGTAAAATTGATGTGTTCTTTTATTTCTGTAATTATTATTCCGCAAACTGTAGGAGTTGGAACCCATAGAAGAACCTGGTCCTTCTATAACTAGTGCACGCGAAAATTGGACACCACACAAATCACCATCCCCCCCCCCCTCTTGTGTGGTATTGACGTTTAGAACATCAATAAGGGATTCATTAGACCTAGTGTCTTGTCCTGGGGTGCGCCTATGTTGTTTGTGAAGAATAAATATGGGTCGATGAGGATGTGTATAGACTATCGGCAGTTGGACAGAGTCACTATCAAGAACAAGTATCTGTTGCCGAGGATTGATGACTTATTTTATCAACTTTAGGGTGCCAAGGTATTTTCGAAGATTCATTTGAGGTCTGACTACCATCAGTTGAAGATTAGGGAATCTGATGTCCCTAAGACGGCTTTACGGACTTGGTATGGGCATTATGAGCTCATAGTGATGTCATTTGGGTTGACAAATGCCCCAGCAACATTTATTGATTTGATGAATCGGGCGTTCAAGCCCTATTTGGATTCTTTTGTGATCGTATTCATTGATGTTATCTTGATTTACTCTCGTAGTCGAGGGGAGAATGAACAACATTTTTGGATTGTACTTCAGACTTTGAGAGATAGTCAGTTAGATGACAAGTTTTCAAGGTGTGAGTTTTGGCTTGACTCATACGCCTTTTTGGGGAATGTTGTATCGGCAGAGGGAAAAAAGGTGGATCCTAAGAAGATTGAGGCAGTTCAGAACTAGCCTAGACCTACTTCAGCTACCGAGATCCGGAGTTTCCTATGTTTGGTGGGTTATTATCACCGGTTCGTGGAAGGGTTTTCATCCGTAACATCCCTATTGACTAGATTGACCCAGAAGGGTGCTCCATTCAGATGGTCAGATGAGTGTGAGTTGAGCTTCCAGAAGCTCAAGACTATTTTGACTATGGCACCAATGTTGGTGTTGCCCACACGTTCAGGATCCTCCACGGTGTATTGTGATATATCTCGTATTAAGCTTGGTACAGTATTGATGCAGGATGGCAAGGTGATTGCATGCGCGTCGCGGCAGGTGAAGGTTCACGAGAAGAATTACCATGTTCATGACTTAGAGTTGGCAGCCATTGTGCATGCGCTGAAGATTTGGAGGCACTATTTTTATGGCATGTCTTGCGAGGTATTCACGGATTATCGGAGTCTGCAATATTTTTTCAAGCAAAAGGATCTCAACTTGTGGTAGAGGAGGTGGTTGGAGCTGTTGAAAGACTATGAATATCACCATATTGTATTACCCCGGGAAGGCCAATATGGTGGCCGATGCCTTAAGTAGAAAGGAAGTGAGTATGGATAGCCTTGCGTATATTCCAGTTGGTGAGAGGCCGCTTGAGGCAGATGTTCAGGATTTGGCCAATAAGTTCGTGAGGTTAGATCTTTCGGAGCCTAGTCGTGTTCTAGCTTGCATAATCGCTCGGCCTTCCTTGTATGAGTGTATCAGAGAGTGTCAGTATGATGACCACTATTTGCTTGTCCTCAGGGACACGGTGCGGCACAGTGGTTCCAAGCAAGTTACTGTTGGAGATGATGGGGTTTTACGGATGCAGGGTCGTATTTGTGTGCCAAATATGGATGGGCTTCGTGAGTTGATTCTTGAGGAGGCCCACAGTTCCCGATATTTTTTTCATCCGGGTGCTGCCAAGATGTATCAGGACTTGCGGAAGCATTATTAGTTGAGGAGGATGAAGAAGAATATAGTTGCATATGTAGCTCAGTGCCTAAATTGTCATCAAGTAAAGTACGAGCATCAGAGGCCTGGTGGTTTGCTTAAGAGGTTAGACATTCCTGAGTGGAAGTGGGAGCGTATCACCATGGATTTTGTTGTTGACTCCCACATACTTAGAAGACGTTCTATGCGGTATGGGTCATTGTGGACAGCTTGACCAAGTCGCCACATTTCATTCCAGTGGCACTCACCTATTTTTCTGAGCGGTTAGCTGAGATCTACATCTGCGAGATCATCCATCTTCACGGGGTCCCCATGTCTATAATTTCTGATCGAGGTACGCAATTCACCTCACACTTTTAGAGGACCGTACAATGTGAGTTAGGCACGTGGGTGGAGTTGAGTATAGCATTTCATCCCAGACAGACTAGTAGTACGAGTGCACTATTCAAATGTTGGAGGATATGCTTCGCGCTTGTGTCATGGATTTCAGGGGTACTTGGGATAAGTTCTTGCCGCTTGTGGAGTTTGCCTACAACAACTACTACCACTCAAGCATTCAAATGGCTCCTTATGAGGCATTATACATGAGGCGATGTCGTTTGTCAGTTGGATGGTTTGGTCCGTAATAGGCTTGGTTGTTGGGTACAAATTTGGTTCAGGATGCCTTGGATAAGGTCAAAATTATTCAGGATCGACTTCGCACCACTCAGTCTAGGAAGAAGAGTTATGCCGATAATAGAGTTCGTTATGTGGCATTCATGGTTGGAGAGAGGGTATTGCGTCAGATTTCATCCATGAAGGGTGTGATGAGGTTCGGGAAGAAGGGAAAATTGAGCCTTAGGTATATCAGACCCTTTGATATTCTTGAGAGAATGGGTGAGGTGGCCTACAAGCTCACATTGCCACCTAGTTTATCAGTCGTCCATCTGGTGTTCCATGTATCCATGCTCCAGAAGTATCACAGTGATCCGTCCCATGTGTTAGATTTCAGCTCAGTCTAGTTGGAGAAAGATTTGACTTATGAGGAGGAGCCGGTAAAAATTCTAGCGCGGCAGGTCCGACATTTGAGATATAGGAGTTATCCTTCAGCTCGAGTGCAGTGGAGAGGTTAGCTGATTGAGGCATCCACGTGGGAGTCCGAGTCGGACATGTGGAGTATATATCCACACCTTTTCACCAGTCCAGGTACCTTTCTATGTTCGTTCGAGGATGAACGTTTGTTTTAGAGGTGAAGTATGTGATGACCCGATATGTCATTTATATTTTTACCCTTCATTTATGTGTTTCGAGACCTTGAATAGCTCCATTTATCCTTCCTCGGTTTTCATGCACATTCCGTATCTTTTCCCGAAAAGGTTTTATGGGAAAAAATAATAAAATTTTGTGAAATCATGTCTTAAAACTTATTTATGTTGATTTTGGTCAATGTTTTGTGTAAATAGACCAAGATCAATATTTTGATGGTCCCGGTGGGTCTATATCGTGATTTGGGACTTGATTGTCTGCGTGGAATAGAATTCAGAATTCCCTAGCTTGATCTAACGTAATTTGTTGAAAACTAAAAGTTTAAAGGTTTAAAGAATTCTAAAGTTTGACCGTGAGTTGACTTTGTTGCTACCTGGTTCGGATTGCAATTCCAGAACTCGGTATAGGTTCATTTAAGTATTTATGACTTGAGTGCAAAATTTGGTATAAAACGGAGTTGATTTGACGTGATTGGACGTTCCGTTGTAAAATCACATGTTCTTAAGTTTTATTGAAAATTTCATTCGTTTTGGTGTTCGACTCATAGTTCTAGATGTTATTTGGTGTTTTGATCGCGCGAGCGAGGTTGTATGATGTTATTACACTTGTGTGCATATTTGGTACGGAGCCCCGAGGGCTCGGGTGAGTTTCGGACGCATAGTGGAGTGTTTGATAGAGTTAGGAGTTGCTGGATTTTTTTCCCACAAGTTGCAGTTCTCACATTTGCGAGTTTGATGTCAGGTTCGCATTTGCGAACAAATAGTTCGCATTTGCAAACAAATAGTTCGTATTTGCGATGGGGTGATGGGGAAAGCTGGTTCCGTATTTGCGATTACATTGGTCACATTTGCGGTGGGTCCCAATTCATATTTGCAAACAAAACCATCGCTTTTGCGATGACAGCAGAGATGTGAATTTTTTGCATTTGCGAGGACTTTTTTGCAAACTCTGGGTAGCATTTGCGACATTTGCGCCTGGACAAAAGATGAGAAAAAACATGATTTAGCTCAATTTTTTCAAACTCTCAACCCTAAACAACCTAGAGGAGACTTTCCAAGAGATTTTTCTTCCTAAATTCATTGCTAAGTGGCTTTAATCTACTTTTTTTCAATTATCATTACATTGCATAAGTTTTCAACAACAATTCTAGAATTTTCATGGTAGAATTAAGATTTGGGTAGAGTTAGAGATTTTTGTAAATTTGGGATTTATACGTCAAATTAGGTCGGATGTCGAAACTAATTACATAATCGGGCTCAGGGGTGAATGGGGTAAATGAGTTTTGGTCCGAATCTCGTGTCTTGACCACGCGGGTCCGAGGTTGACTTTTTCCGAAATCATTAAAGATTGAATCTTTTTAACTCATGGGTAGCTTCTAAAGCTTATTTTGATTTGTTTGAACGATATTTGGTTAGATTCGATTGGTTTGAAGGTGGATTTTACGAGGAATTCCCCGTTGGATATTTGATTTGATTGCGGAGCGAGGTAAGTGTCGTAGTTAACCTTGACTTGATGGGTTAGGAATTGTTTGCATATTAGCTACGTGATTAACATGTGGGTACAACGTAAATGTGAGGTGACGAGCATTTATGTATTGTTGTTGGGATAAAGCATGCGGGTGGAACTTGTTTCCTTGTGATTTGTTGCCTTTTAAATTATGATATCCATGCTTAGGTTAGATTATTACTTAATTGATCATTCCTTCCGTAATTATATCTCAATTAGTAAGGGAGAGTGTTAAAGCCCGAAGAGTGATGTCGTGCCATTGCATTATCTCATTTATTGATTAATACATCGTGAGGAAGAGAATCAAAGCACGAAGGGTGATGTCGTGCAATCTATATCATTTATTCATTATTGCATGGTGAGATCGGGAGTAGAAGTTCGAAGGGTGATGCCGCGCCATTCTTCCTAATTATTCATTGTTACATGGGCAAAGCGAGAGTAAAAGCACGAAGCGTGATGCCGTGTCATTTCATTTTACTTATGTCATCATTTCATGGTAAGGATGAGAGTAAAATAAAGAAGGGTGATGACATTCCATCTTTATACCGTATGTTTATCTGTCTTTATTGATTGATGATTTATTTGGCTATCTTGTGATGTCATACCTGTTGTAGTTATCGTATCTTTTTCTCCTTTCACATGTTCCCTCCCAATTGTACATTGTTAAATCTCTGTTTTGTACATATATTTATGTTTGTATAGATTTAATTATGTGAGTGTCCTATCATAGACTCGTTACTAAATCGTCGACGTTAGGCTCAACACTTACGGAGTACATTGAGTCGGTTGTACTCATACTAAATTTCAGCACTTCTGTGCAGATTTTGGTATTGGTCTCAGTGGTACGTGAGGTGCGTTAGCTCAGATTATTTCATACGGAGTCTTGAGATATATCAGCTGGCGTCCGCAGACCTTGGAGTCCCCTTCCGCTTACCTCTTTTAGTGTTCATTTCATTTGGAACAGTTGTATTTGTTTCAGACTATGTTTGTAGAATTCTAGTTGCTCGTGTACTCTTAACTCCAAATCTTTGGGAGTAGATATTATTACAGTTGACTTATGTTGGTGTTGTATTAGATTGAGTTCATATCTCTCTTTATTTATCATCACTTTGTTTAAACTGTTAAACTTTAGCTATTTGACTATCTCACGTCGGTTTGCCTAGCAAGTGGATGTTAGGCGCCATTACTGTCCCGACGTTAGAATTTCGGGTCGTGACAAAACTAAATACACTGAATTTTAATTTGATGGGTGCAACATTAGGATTATTAAATTATACATGATTTTAATTTGACGGGTGCAACCTTAAGATTGTTATGATTGAATTTATTACAATTTTATGATTATAAGTTCTAAATTTAATATCCATTAAAATTTTAGTAAATTTTACATATATCTATATTGGTGTCGAAAATGTCATGAGCTAGTACTTATTCTCTCCCACCGCCGTACACATAATTCAATAATCAACGACATCTGATTTGTTTTGTGGGTCAAATGATTTTGCGGCCCATCATAAATTTATTTTTAATTTATGACCCCATTCTTTTTTTTATATGTGGGAGATTTTCTTCTACACATAAAAGATCTATCTTTAAAAAAGAATTACTAACTCTTATCACTTGGTCCAACAACCCAACAAAAAATGGTCTAGGTTTAAAGTCTTTACCCGGTTGGGTCCATATTGTATATAATTTGAAAAACAAAAATTTCAACATTTAGCTCATTATTAAAGATATACTTTTTTTTTTTTCTTCACTTCTTTCTTTTTTTCCCAGCATACTTAATCTCTCTCCACTAGCCTCTCTCTTCTTTCTCCCTAAAAATTACAGAATTATATTGTACGCACTCATGTTAATTGCTTTTGAGCATTGAAGTGAAACAAAAATAAATACTACAATATTCTAGCAATTTTGACGCTCTATATAGATGTGCATAAGGGCTCTTTAATCCTCGCATTCTGTGTCAATCAAGTTTCGAATTTTGAGTTAGTTGACAAAAACAGGTCAATAAAATTTGGCCTATCAGTCCAAAACCAATCAGATCCGGCCTAAAACTATCAAATCTTGCCTAAAAGAGAATCTATGGCGATCTCGTCTCAATTTTTTTTTTGTTTTTCTTAGTTTTCGTTTCATCCTTTGCTACTGGTGAAGCCCACATTTGAATGCCAAAACTACCGAGTAGAAGTCATTTCATTCACAGACCTTGATCTTTAAGGTAAAAGTGGGCCTTAGCTGGCTGACCTGATTACGCTGGAAAAATTCAACACCAACAATCACTGAAAACTACAGTGATGGATAGAAGGTGTTTTTTAGTGTAAATATTGTATAGGTAGTGTTTATACACACTTATACGATATTGTATAATTATGTGTAAGTGTGTTTATATGCGTACAATGTTGTATAAATTCTATATTTTTAATGTATAAATGTATATATACATTGTACGTGTATAATAGGCATCCATGGAAGTTAGACAATTTCTTCTCTTTTTCTTCTTTATCTTACTTTTTTGGTATACATTATTACAGAGTGTATATACAAGTTTATACGAAGTTATACATCACTATACATATAATGCACATGTGCAGTTAAATCTAAAATTAAAAATTTTAAATGTTCAATTTTATTTTTTCTCGAACAATCTATGTATAAATCGACTTTCCTTGTTGAGTTATCTGCCAAATCATGAACGTGCAACCTTTATTTTTTATTTTTTATTTCTGCTATTTGGAACTTGGTAAAGGAAAAAAATGTAAGGTTTTCGAGTTGCCTTATATATGAAGTTGCATTTTTTTATAGCCGGGATAGGAATATATACAAACTTGGGGAGAAGAATAAAAATTAATATAAGAAAAATGCTCATTTTTCGAACTTTCACTTAATGGGCTACAGATTTGCAAAATTGTAACTGGGTTATTCTGCTACAATATATATCGGTGGACTGTATTTTTGTGTAATTCTCCTCATCTTTAATACATAATAGATCTAAAAAAAACACTTTCTTAAATTCAACATTGTAAAAAGCCACGAAGGTCGATTACCTCTAATAAATTGTACAATTACAATAGCTGTAGATTCCTATTTTCCATTACTCTTACATAACTTGGATGTATCCTTATTAAACTAAATTGATAGTTACTGGACGATATCTTGTAATAGCACCATAACGAAGACAATATCCTTGCTTTAAAAATATCAACTTTGTATTTTATTTCAATCAACAATTTTACCAACCAATCTTCGGAGGTATTAGCTCGTTGAGGTCAATTTTATTCACTAGGCACCTTTTCATAATGATATCAATTCAGATCATTAGATCTTGATAATAGTGGATTGAATTTGAACTTTCAGTTTTCTTGTTTGTGTATGAATCAGATTAAGGGTTATAGTTACTTTACCGTTCAAGTAAAAAATCTTATATGAGTAGAGCTTATTCAATTTTCAATTCTTAATCAAATATTAGGATACATAAAAGACTTAATATCTAAAATTCTAGTCAACTTCGTAGTGCTAAATATTAAAAATTTAATTAAATAAATGTTTAATATATTTTTAAAGAGTAAAATATTCTTGTGGTTAAATCTTGCATCAGTTGCTACAAAGTTTGTACCCATAATATTAAACTTTAACCAATACATATCCTTAAGAATTATTGATTAAGAAATAGAAACTAAAGAAAATTGTTGAGTTAATAAATACAAATTTACCGGTACGAAAGTTTCTATTCGTTAGAAGTTATAATCTTACCAAAAATATATTATAAATCTCAAAGGATGAATGAAACTACCGAAAACTTAAAAAGTTATAACGAAAGGAATATTGACGTACGAAAAATTATTATAAATTTTGATCGATTTTAAAATTTTAAATATTAGGAATTCCTAAATAATAGTTCGAATAAAGAAAAATTTAGTAAGTAAAATTTTAATGATTACAAAGTCCTAAATATTAGGAAGATAATTAAATAATATTTTTTTTCATAAATTTATCTTCAAAAGATAAAAAATGCGGCGACATTTCATGAAAGATCCTCGTCCTTTTAATATAATATATGTGTAAGTATGTGTGTGTTATATGCTGACTGACAAATTTTATATTATACAGTATTCATCCTATATTAGTTTAGCCACCGTATCATCTAATTGTACCAAGACGAAATTCTTGAGTCCAATTATCATAAGTTGAGATAAAGAACCAAGCTTAGAGCCTGTGTGGATTAGCTGATTTGAAGTAGCTGATAAGTATTAGGGGCTGAAAAGCATTTTTAAGTATTGAAACTGATTTAATAAATAAGCAGTTACGTGTTTGGATACAAGTGCTGAAATTGATAATAAGTTGCTGCTGTATTTGAAAAAAAAAAGTGTTGATAAGTTCTTTTTCTGTTAAATGACTTAAATAACCTTAGAACTGTTTACACTTATAAGGGCGTAATTTCTTCAAAATTTTACNTACACCCCTACCCCCTCCCCACACCCCGTACAAAAAAATTTACTTTTTTTTTTGTAATTTTTAAATTTCTGTTTTTTTTTCTCTGCACCCCCCACGGAAAAAAAAAATATTTTTTAAATATATTTTCAGTTTTACTTTTTTAATCTTTCGCTTTACAGGTTCAAAATTTTACAAGTTCCAAAGTTATGAGTTCAGAGGTTTATGTGTTTCGAAGTNAAGATCGATTCAAATAAAAAATATTCTATTTTTCATTTTATTTTAAGTACAATTGTGCTTAGATAATATAATTTTTATGATAAATATAATTTATTTTATGATAAGCATATAATTCATAAGTTATAATAATTAATAAATTGACAAAAGTTTTTCAGTAAAAAAATAAACCTAAATAGGACAAAACATTTGAAGAGAAACAAACATTGTCTTCATCACCACGACACTTAGAAAGAAATACACCAAAATTTTGATATGTTCTCATTTATTACATACAGTTCAAAGATTAATACACAATTACATACCAAAAAGAAATAGAGAATTTGCTTATCATAAATAATCGATAAAATAGTAAAAATCTTGGTCAAACTTAAAGTGCTTATAAGCTAAAAATTTATAAGTTGGGGGTGACCAGCTTATGACTTTCGACTTATTTTTGACTATAAGCACTTGGCTTATAAGCATTTTTATCTTTACCAAATACGTAGATAAGCCGAAAAGTACTTATAAGCTAATTTGACCAGCTTATAAGCTTAGCCAAACACCTTCTTAGACCAATTATCCCATAATATTAATACTAAGTAAGTTCCTCGTCGCTTTAGTAAAAAAGTTTAGGTACAAAGAATAAAAAGGGGTGAAAGAGAGTTCTAATATTAAATCTCTTCCATCATAAAATTACTTTTAGGGTGTGTTTGGTATGAAGGAAATATTTTTCGGAAATGTTTTTGAATTTTTCCATGTTTGGTTGGCTTAAATGTTTCGAAAAATATTTTCCTCATCAACTCATTTTCCTCCAATTGGAGCAAAATATTTTCCCTATCAAGAGAAGGGAAAATATTTTTCAAAACTCATTTCAACCTTCCCCACCCTATTCCATACCCTCACCAACCCAACCCACACCCAATCCACCTAACCCCACCCCATGCCCTCTCTCCAAAAAGGTTTTTTTTCGTCACTACGCACCCTACTATCCCACCCACCCCCACCCCCACTCCCACCCCAAAAAATTTTTTTTACTTCTTTTTTGTAATTTTAAATTTCTGTTTTTATTTTTCTACACCCCTACCCCCTCCCCACACCCCGTACAAAAAAATTTACTTTTTTTTTTGTAATTTTTAAATTTCTGTTTTTTTTTCTCTGCACCCCCCACGGAAAAAAAAAATATTTTTTAAATATATTTTCAGTTTTACTTTTTTAATCTTTCGCTTTACAGGTTCAAAATTTTACAAGTTCCAAAGTTATGAGTTCAGAGGTTTATGTGTTTCGAAGTTTACGGGTTCGAAATTTTGCGGTTTCGAAAGTTTTGCGGTTCAGAAGTTTATGAAAATTGTGGGTTCAGAAGATTGTTGGTTCGAAAGTTTATGGCTTCATGTTTATTGTATCAAAAGTATATAAGAATACTCTTGAGAAAATATTTTCCTTAATTTGCGTACCAAACACTGGAAAATGAATAAGATTGCTACTTATTTTCCAAGAAAATATTTTCTTGGAAAACATTTTCCACGGAAAATATTTTCCGTCATACTGTAACGACCCCAAATCCTAATATGTCGTGATTGCGCTTATCGTGGAACTAGGCTAGCCAACCATCACATAACTACTCATTTGTTATTTATAATATTTAAAAAATCAATAATAAGCAGCAAACAGAGTATAAAATAATTTCTTTAAGTCTTTACGCCTCAATAATAATCTAACAGTCTAACAAATCTCCCAAGACTGGAGTCAACCGATCACGAGCATCTAAGAAATAAACTAACTCTGCTAATGTCTTAAACAATGTCTATGAAATAAATACTAATACTAATAAAGGAAGGGAAATGGAGAAGCTGCGGACGCTGGACAGCTACCTCGAAATCCCAAACGCTGATGACAACGAGCTCGGACGACTACTGCTCCGAACCAGTACCTGGATATGCACACAGGGGTGCAGAGAGTAATGATGAGTATGCCAACTCAGTAGTAATGAAAATAAATCACAGTCTGAGAATAAGAAACATACATCACAGATACACCAATCCACAAAACAGTAAAACATCAAGTCTCAATACGGTATACATAAGTTCGAAAACCACTTTCCAGAAAATCCTTTGAAACAAGTATATGTTCAATATATCTCAGTAAAACTCTCAGTAATATCAGTTTGAAAAATGAAGTGAATCATAATCAAAACTCAGTAAAATATCATCGTAAAACTTCCCCTCGGGCCATAATCATCACTCGTAACCATTTTCCTCAGCACCTCACCATCACTCAGTATCAGCCCCGCGGGAAACCTCACTGTCACTCATGCCTCCCAATCACTCATCACTCGGCACTCGCACTCAGTAGGTACCTGCGCTCACTTGGGGTGTGTACAGACTCCGGAGGGGCTCCTACAGCCCAAGCGCTATGTACAAGCCACATTATGACATAAATCACTCTCAGACACTCGGCCTCTCTCATATCATAACATCCTCACAATATTGACCCTCGACCTCAGTCAGTCAAACACTCTCATCATGCCACTCGGAACATGAATAAAATAGGGTTCTCGACCCAAAATAGTATTTCATTTCAAGAAATAGTAATATTATAAAATAAGAGTGTCACAATTTCACAAGAAAGACTGAGTGTAAAATCATAGTTTCAAAGTAAGGAATATCAGTAAAATAGCCCCCAAGGGTTTAAACAGATCGGCACTAGGCCCCAAATATGGCTTACAGCCCAAATATATCAAATCATAGTAATACTATAGAGAATGGGCTTTAAAAGCAGTTTCGCAACTCAATAGTTGCCTAAAAAGGTAAATTTTTTAAAATTTCCAATTCGTGCACGCCCCACACTCGTCATCCAGTGTGTGCGTCACTCCAAATTCGTGAAAGGATGTAAAGTACGGGGTTTCATACCCTCAGGACAGGATTTAAAGACATTACTTACCTCAAGCTAGCCCGAAAAGCTACTCTGCAACCCGCTTGCCTCTCGAATCAACTTCCGAGTGCTCCAAATCTACCAAGATCATATTTTTATCATCAAATTATGCTAATGGAATGAATTCCAATTGAAAAATACCAATTTTAGCACAAAACCCGAAATTAGCCAAAACCCGACTCTCGGGCTCGCATCTCGGAACTCGATAAATTTTATACCAAAATGTTCTTCATCATCTCACGAGTCTGTACATATAAAGAATGCTAAAATCGGAGTTCGTTTGACCCCTCAAATCATCCCTAAAGGTCTCATATTCTCAAGCCCTACCTCCACCTTTTTCTACTGATTTTCATGAATTAAACACTGATATTTTGATCCTTAATCACATATAATCTAGTATTAGGGTCCAAAATCCTTACCTCAACGAAGAACAATGATTTCCTCTCTTAAACATTGCCTCAAAAGCTTCTTCCCGTTAAAAAATGGTGGAAAAGTAGGTAAGGGTCGCAGAGGGTTTATTTAAATACTGTCCAGGTATTTATTAATTGCGATCGCGGGGCCACATTGCGATCGCGAAGTACAAATTTCCATCTGCCCAAAATTACCCTCTGCGATCGCGGCTAGAGCTATGCGATCCCAGTTCCTTATGCCCTGACCTACGCGATCGCGAACCATCGACCGCGTTCGCGAAGAACAAACACGTGACCTCCTGGATCGACCTGCTAACCCTACGCGATCGCGAGTTATCCCACGCGATCGCACTGAACAGACCTCCAGTGCTACGCGATCGCACCCCACACTCTGCGATCGCGTTGAACAAATTCCTCCTGGCCTCACTCCACTCTACGCGATCGCGGACCTGACCCAGCCATCGCGAAGAACAAATTCACCCTGGCCACCAACAAGCCTACGCGATTGCGAATGAATCCCTGCGATCGCGTACAAGGACACCAGCAACAGAACACCAGATTTTTCAGCCGACTCCTAAGGCCAAGAATGCCCGTTAACCATCCGAAATCAATCCCGAGCCCCTCGGGACCCCAACCAAATTTACCAACACATCATAAATGGTCATTCAAACTTAGTTGCACTCTCAAAACACTAAAAATAACGTCACAACACCAAAATCACATCGGATTCAAGCCTAAGAAATTTGAAATTTCTAAAATCCACCAACGATGCCGAAACTATCCAAAACAACTTTGATTGACCTGAATTTTTGTAGACATATCCAAAATGCTATTACGAACCTGTTCCAACTTCCGGAATTCCATTCCGGCCCCGATAGCCTATTTTCCACTGCCGACCGGAAATCACCAAAACTAACTTTGGCCAATTCAAGCCTAATTCGACACCGGACATCACAAAAATATTCTGAACACACTCATAAGTCCCAAATCACCTAATGAAGCTATCCGAGCCATAAAATCTGCATTCCGAGGTTGTTTACCAATAAGTCAACTCTTAGTTGACTTTTTCACCATAAAGCTATTTTTAGAGACTAAGTGCTTCAAATCCCACTATAACCATTCTGAACCCGAGCCAACCAACTCTAACATATCATAAACAGTATAACCAACCTATGACGAGGCAATAATAGTAAATATCATGCAGGCTTTATGTAACGACCGACCGGGTCGTTACATTCTCCCCCTCTTAAACAAACGTTCGTCCTTGAACGAGTCTAGAAACATACCTGGAGTCTCAAACAAGTGAGGATATGTGCCATGCATCTCCCGCTCGGTCTCCCAAGTATCCTCCTCCATTGGCTGACCTCTCCACTGTACTTTCACTGAAGCTATATTCTTAGACCTCAACTTTCTGACCTGACGATCCAAAATTGCTACTGGCTCTACCTCATATGACATATCTTCCTCGAGCTGAACTGTGCTGAAGTCTAAAACATGAGATGGGTCACCAACATATTTCCGGAGCATCGACATATGAAATACCGGATGAACACTCGACAAGCTGGGTGGCAAGGAAAGTTTATAAGTCGCCTCTCCAACATTCTGAAGTACCTCAAAAGGACCAATAAACCGTGGACTCATCTTTCCCCTCTTTCCAAACCTCATAACACCCTTCATGGGTGATACCTTCAGCAGTACCTTATCACCTTCCATAAAAGACACATCCCGGACCTTCCGGTCCGCATAACTCTTCTACCTAGACTGCGACATGCGAAGTCGCTCCTGAATCAACTTCACCTTCTCCAACGCATCCTGAATCAAATCTGTGCCCAATAGCCTAGCCTCACCAGGCTCAAACAAACCAACCGGAGATCTACACCTCCTACCATATAAAGCCTCATACGAGGCCATCTGAATACTGGACTGGTAGCTGTTATTATATGCGAACTCCGCGAGTGGCAGAAACTGATCCCATGAACCACCAAAATCAATCACACAAGCACGTATCATGTCCTCCAAAATCTGAATAGTCCTCTCTGACTGCCCGTCGTTCTGAGGATGAAATAATGTGCTCAACTCTACCTGAGTACCCATACCTCTCTGTATCCAAAACTGGGAGGTGAACTGAGTACCTCTGTCAGAAATGATAGAAACTGGAACCCCATGCAATCAGACAATCTCTCTGATGTAGATACCAACTAACTGCTCTTAAGTATAAGTAGTACAAACAGGAATGAAATGCGCGGACTTGGTCAATCTATCCACAATGACCCAAATAGCATCAAAACCCTTCGAAGTGCATGGAATCCCAACTACAAAGTCCATAGTAATCCGCTCCCACTTCCACTCCGGAGTATCTAACCTCTGAAGTAATCCACCTGGTCTCTGGTGCTCATACTTGACCTGCTGGCAGTTGAGACACCGTGCTACATACTCAACAATATCTCTCTTCATCCGTCTCCACCAATACTGCTATCTCAAATCCTGATACATCTTCGCGGCATCCGGATGGATGGAATATCGCGAGCTGTAGGCCTCTGCTAATATCAACTCTCGAAGCCCATCTACATTGGGCACGCAAATACGGCCTTGTATCCTCATAACACCGTCATCACCAATAGTCACATCCCTTGCATCACCTTGACGGACCCTATCCTGAAGTACTAACAAATGCGGATCATCATAGTGCCGAGCTCTAATCTGATCATAAAGAGAAGACCGGCAAGCCATGCTAGCTAATACCCGCGGAGGGTCTGACAAATCCAATCTCACCAACTGACCCGCTAAAGCCTGAACATAAAGTGTTATAGGTCGCTATGCTGCTCAAAGGTAAGATAGACTCCCCAAACTCTCGGCTCTGCGACTCAAGGCATCGGCCACTACGTTGGCCTTCCCCGGATGATACAAAATAGTGAGGTCATAATCCTTGAGAAGCTCTAAACACCTCCTCTTACGCAAATTCAAGTCCTTCTGTCTCAGCAGATACTGGAAGCTACGATGGTCGGTGAAAATCTCACATTGTACCCCATACAAATAATGTCGCCAAATCTTCAAGGCATGAACAATGGCAGCTAACTCAAGATCGTGCACTGGATAATTCTTCTCGTGCCTCTTCAACTGTCTAGACGCGTAGGCAATCACCCTACCGTCCTGCATTAACACCGCTCCCAAGCCAACTCTAGAAGCATCACAATAGAATGTGTAAGAACCCGAACCAGTAGGCAAAACCAAAATTGGAGTTGTGGTCAATGCTGACTTGAGCTTCTGAAAGCTCTCCTCACACTCATCAGATCATCTGAATGGAGCACCCTTCTGGGTCAATCTGGTCAAAGTTGAAGCAATAGAAGAGAATCCTTCCACAAAGCGACGGTAGTATCTCGCCAAACCAAGAAAACTTTTGATCTCGGTAGCTGAGGACGGTCTAGGCCAACTCTGCACCGCCTCTATCTTCTTCGGATCAACCTGAATACCCTCACTAGACACCACGTGCCCCAAGAAATCTATTGAACCAAGCCAAAACTCACACTTGGAGAATTTTGCATAAAGTGTTTCCTCCCTCAACCTCTGTAACACAATCCTCAAGTGCTGAGCATGCTCCTCATGGCTACGAGAGTACACCGGGATATCATCAATGAACACAATGACGAAAGAATCAAGGTAAGGCTGAAACACACTATTCATCAATTGCATGAACGCGGCTGGGGCATTGGTCAGCCCAAATGACTTAACCAGAAACTCATAATGACCATATCTGGTTCTGAAAGCAGTCTTCGGAATGTCAGAATCACGAATCTTCAACCGGTGATACCCCGACCTCAAGTCGATCTTGGAGAACACTCTAGCTCCCTGAAGCTGGTCAAACAAGTCATCAATATGGGGAAAAGGATATCGGTTCTTCACCGTAACCTTATTCAGCTGCCTATAATCAATACACATACGCATGGAGCCATCTTTCTTTTTCACAAACAACACCGGTGCGCCCCAAGGTGACACACTAGGCCGAATGAACCCCTTATCTAAGAGTTCCTGAAGTGGTTCTTTTAATTGTTCAACTCCGTTGGTGCCATACGATAAGGTGGAATAGAGATAGGCTGGGTGTCTAGAATCAGGTCAATACCAAAATCAATATCCCTGTCAGGTGGCATGCCTGGCAGGTCTGCAGGAAATACGTCCGGAAAATCACGGACCATAGGAACAGAATCAACAGAAGGAGTCTCATTACTAACATCCCTCACGAAAGCAAGATAAGATTCACATCCTTTCTCAACCATACGCTGAGCCTTCAAATAAGAAATCGCTCTGCTAGGCACATGCTCTATAGACCCTCTCCACTCAACTCTCGGAACTCGAACATAGCTAGGGTCACGGTCTTAGCGTGACAATCAAGAATAGCATGACATGGGGATAACCAATACATGCCCAGTATCACATCAAAATCAACCATACTGAGTAACATCAAGTCCACTCGGGTCTCTAGACCCCTAATAGATATAAGACACGACCGATACACACGGTCCACAATAATAGTATCGTCCACCAGATTCGAAACATGAACAGACGTAACTAAAGACTCACGGGGCATATTTAGAAAGTGAGCAAAATAGGATGAGACATAAGAGTATGTGGAACCAGGGTTAAATAAATCCAAAGCATCACTGTGACAAACTGAGATAGTACTTGTAATCACCGCATCTGAGGCCATACCATCAGGCCTAGCCGAAAGTGCATAAATACGTGGCTAGCCTCCAGCTCAACCTCCCCTTCTAGGGCGGCCTCTAACTGCCTGAACACCACCCCTGGCTGCCTTGGTAGGTGATGAAGTGACTGGGGCTGAAGTCGAGGGTTGAACCCTCTGCTGAGATGAACTACCAGGACGACGGGGACACTGCCTCCACCCATGTTCGACCTCTCCACACTCAAAACAACCACCTGGAGCTGGAGATGGGGACTGAAGAGAACCCTTGCCACCATGATAACCGCCGGATGAACCGTGCATAGAAGAACCCTGATATGATGATGCTCCGGAGGATCTCTGAGCTGGAAGGGCACTAAAAGATGAATGTCCCTGATGAGAACTGCGAGGACCCTGCCCCGAAGATGCACCACTGTAAGCTGGGCGAACTGGCTGAGGAGGTCTAAATGGATGACCTCTACTGTGCTGGAACTACCCTCTGGAAGGGGCACCACTGAAGCTACGTAATCCCTGAGGCCTCTTGGCCTCCATCTCCTCACGCTCCTGCCTACGAACCGACTCAATATCCCGAGCAATGTCAACAACCTGCTCAAATGTAGCTCCAGACACTCTCTCCCTGGTCATCAAAATCCGAAGATGATACGTGAGACCATCTACAAATCTCCTGATCCTTTCCCTGTCAGTAGGGACTAACTCCGAAGCATGTCTAGCCAACTCGGAAAACCGCATCTCGTACTGAGTAACTGACAACTCTCCCTGGTGCATCTGCTCAAACTGCCTGCGCTGCTCCTCTCTGTGGGACTGAGGAACATACTTCTCCAAAAAGATCGTGGAGAACTGCTGCCAGGTAAGAGGTGCTGAACCAACCGGCCTACGCCTCTCGAATGCCTCCCACCAAGTGAAAGCAATACTCGCAAACTGAAATTTAGCAAATGAGACCTCACCGGTCTCCAAAATACCAGCAGTACGGAGTATCCTCTGGCACTTATCTAGAAAACCTTGGGCATCCTCACCCTATGTGTCGCTGAAAGTCGGAGGCTGAAGTCTACTAAACCTCTCCAGCCTACGCTGCTCATCCTCGGGCATAGCTGGAACTACATAGTCCTGAACTGGGGCAACCGACTGGGCTGGGACTACCCCCGGTGCCTGAATACCCTGTACAGCCTGCTCAGGTGTCCGGGCAGCTGGAGTCTGAATGCCGCCCCCGACCTGAGTTGCAGTGGCAGTAGTAGACATAGCAACTGCCTGAGCCAAACTGGTACACACCGTCAATATCTGACCCAGGGTCTCCTGAAGACCCGTAATAACAATAGGCACTGCCGGTGCCTAAGCCTGTCCCGCTGGAGCACCCTCGGCAGGAACCTGATCCTGAATGACAGGGGGATCCTGTGGTAATGTCCCGGCTGCTGCACAGGTTGGTCCCCTAACTCCACCACGGCCTCGACCCCTTGTGGGTATGGCTGGTGTCTGGTCACCCTTATTGGTAGTGTGTGTCCTCACCATCTGTGAGAGAATGAAACAACATGAGTTTAGATTATAAGAACCAATAGATTGGCAGGAAAAAGTTCAAGAAATTGAGATTTTTCCTAGGAGTTTTGTAGCCTCTCGAAGATAAGTACAGACGTCTCTGTACCAATCTGCGAGACTCTACTAAACCTGCTCATGACCGTTGAGTCCTATGTAACCTAGAGCTCTGATACCAACTTGTCACGACCCCAAATCCTAATAGGTCATGATGGCGCCTATCGTGGAACTAGGCTAGACAACCATCACATAACTACTCATTTATAATTTATAATATTTCAAAAATCAATAATAAGAAGCAAACAGAGTATAAAATAATTTCTTTAAGTTTTTACGCCCCAATAATAATCTAACAGTCTAACAAATCTCCCAAGACTAGAGTCAACCGATCACGAGCATCTAAGAAATAAACTAACTCTGCTAATGTCTTAAACAATGTCTATGAAATAAATACTAGTACTAATAAAGGAAGGGAAATGGAGAAGCTGCGGACGCTGGACAACTACCTCGAAATCCAAAACGCTGATGATAACGACCTCAGACGACTACTGCTCCTAACCAGTAACTGGATCTGCACACAGGGGTGTAGCGAGTAATGATGAGTACTCCAACTCAGTAGTAATGAAAATAAATCACAGTCTGAGAATAAGAAACACACATCACAGATACACCAATCCACAAAACAGTAAAACATCAAGTCTCAATACGGTATACATAAGTTCGAAAATAAATTTCCAGAAAATCCTTTGAAACAAGTATATTTTCAATATATCTCAGTAAAACTCTCAGTAATATCAGTTTGAAAAATGAAGTGAATCATAGTCAAAACTCAGTAAAAGTTCATCGTAAAACTGCGCCTCGGACCATAATCATCACTCGTAACAATTTCCCTCAACACCTCACCATCACTCAGTATCAGCCACGCGGGAAACCTCACTTTCACTCATGCCTCCCAATCACTCATCACTCGGTACTCGCACTCAGTAGGTACCTGCACTCACTGGGGGTGTGTACAGACTCCGGAGGGCCTCTTACAGCCCAAACGCTATAAACAAGCCATATCATGGCATAAATCACTCTTAGGCACTCGGCCTCTCTCATTTCATAACATTCTCACAACATTGGCCCTCGACCTCACTCAGTCAGACACCCTTAGCATGCCACCCGGGCCATGAATAAAACGGGGTTCTCAACCCAAAATAGTATTTCAATTCAAGAAATAGTAATATTATCAAATAAGAGTGTCAACAATTTCACAAGAAAGACTGAGTGTAAAATCATAGTTTCAAAGTAAGGAATATCAGTAAAATATCCCCCAAGGGGTTAAACAGATCGGCACTAAGCCCAAACATTGATTATAACCCAAATATATCAAATCATAGTAATAGTATAGAGAATAGGCTTTAAAAGAAGTTTCGCAACTCAATAGTTGCCTAAAAAGGTACATTTTTTCAAATTTCCAATTCGTGCACGCCCCACACTCGTCATCCAGTGTGTGTGTCACTCCAAATTCATGAAAGGATGTAAAGTTCGGGATTTCATACCCTCAGGACAGGATTTAAAGACATTACTTACCTCAAGCTAGCCCGAAAAGCTACTCTGCAACCCACTTGCCTCTCGAATCAACTTCCAAAATTAGCCAAAACCCGACCTCCGGGCCCGCATCTCGGAACTCGACAATAATATTACATAACTAATATACAAAGGGTAGTTTAGTCATTTCACATAGTTAGTTAGGATTAGTTAAGTTGTGAAAGTTTGTTAACTGTCATTTTAGTTAGTTAATCCTAAGCTAATTGTGTATATATATACACATTACTCTGTAAATGTATGACTTAACATTTGTTGAATAAACACTCCACTAACTCTCATTTCTAACTCTTTCCTCTCTTTCTGTATCATCTCTTTCTTCCTTCTTCTTCTCGTTATTAGCTTCGCTATTCTTCTTCTATGGTGAATGATAAATTCATTCACAATTACTTCAAATAATCACATTTTTATCGTTGCAGCAGCACATACACACATAATTTAAATTGATCCCAGCTCTGCTGATTGTATCATCAAAGGGCAGATTTTTCTTTAATAGTCTCCAGACTAGAAAAGATAACTTGAATGGCAATTTACAGTGCAACACCTTGCTCATGAATCTGTCTCTTTGTCGGTATTGCGATAGAATACGATTTGCTGATTTAGTAGAAAATTGTCTATCTTTTCCTGGATTCCAAACTGCATAGTCCTCATGGCTATCATTTCCAATTGGGATATTCTCAATTTGCTGCACTATGGTAGGAGGCATAATTTCTGCCAACGTTTCTATGTTCCATTTTCCTTCATGAATGACTTCTTCCACAATTATCTTCTCTTCTCTTGACTGAGAAAGTATTAGTTGTGCTAATGCTCCTCTCTCTGTTGTGATTCACCTGAGGTCCCCTGTTGTTCATAGAGAAAGCCAGAGAATTTGGGATGTCGTGTAGTCTATTAAAAAATCTTGACAATAATTCTGCCCCTAAGACAAATAGAGATGGTGACAATGTGTCACCTTGTTTCAGCCCTTGAGAAAATGTGAAAAATCCATTTCTTGTACCATTAATAATAACAGAATAACACACATTTGAGATCAGTTATCCTATCGTCTCCAACCATCGTTCAAAAAAACCAAACATCTTCATTACTGGTGACAAAAAATTCTACGAGAGCCTATCACATATTTTAGCCATGTCTAGCTTCATTACTATATTTCCTCCAATGTTTGGTCGAGATATCCCATGCACTATCTATTCAGTAAGCAAAATATTGTCAGTAATGAGCCTTCCCTTTACAAAGTCACTCTTATTTTTAGAGATTAGTCTTGGAAGAAGTGGATTGAGCCTTCTTCTGACAAATACTTTTGATATAATCTTTGCTGAGAAGTTAATAAGGTTGATTGGCCTCAATTCGGCAAAGTTAGATGGTAATTCCACTTTTGGTATTAAAACCAAGCATGTATGTGCATAATATTTGGTTAACTTGCTTTCTTTGAAGAAGCTCTGGACCACATCAACCACATCTTTTTTATAATGTCCCAACACCTTTGATAGAACGTGTCACTAAAGCCATCAAGTCTCGCCGAACTAGTGAGATTCAGATCAAATAGCGCCTCTTTTATTTCTGCTTCCGGGTATATTTGAAAGATTACAATTATCTTCTTCAGTGATCACTTCATTGATACATTATCTTTCATATAAGCTGGTGGCAGATTGAACATCTTCTCGAAGTGTTTGACTGCAACCTTTGCAATCTTATCTTTGCCTTGAATCCGGTTACCCCTACGGTTTTTGATCATCTGTATCTGCAATCTCCTTCTTTTATCTTTGATTTTATTGGGTAAATATCTGATGTTACAATCACCCTCTTCAAACCATTTAATTGAGTTTGTTTCAACAATGATTCTTGATAACAGCTGGAATTCGAGTCAAAATTCAGTGTAATTTGTAATGAGAAAACTCTAGTTTTTAGCTAGGGAGAAAAGAATATATGGGCATGTTTATATATTTACAAATCAGTCTTAAATAAAGTGACTAAACTAATGGACTGAGGAGGCCTTTGTTGGGCCAAGGCACTCTTGTTGGGCCTTGTGTGCGTATTTGGCTGAACCTCATCCTGGAGTCCAACACCCCCCCCCCCTCAAGCTGGAAGGGGAGACCATTCCAAGCTTGGAAATGAAGATCTGCTGAACACCTGACAAAGACTTAGTAAAAACATCAGCAACTTGAGAGGATGTAGAAGTAGAAAGTAAATTGATAAGTCCTTATTTCAATGCATCGCGAACAAAATGTTAATCCACCTCTATGTGCTTCGTTCTTTCATGAAAGACGGGATTTTCGGCAATATGGATGGCAAATTGACTGTCACAATTAACCTCAACAGGAAGCAGACCATCAACATCAAACTCACAAGTAGTCTAACAACCCAAATCACCTCAACAACTAACAGCCTAAGAGCCCTGTATTCTGCTTCAGTAGAGGATAGGGCAATAGTAGGCTGCTTTATAGACTTCCAATAAATAGGGAATCCACCAAGAAAAAGAATATAACCACTGACGGATCTCCTAGAATCTGCACAACCTGCCCAGTCAGAGTTACAGTACCCTGTGAGAGTAAAGCTAGCACAACCTGACAGGTGAATCCCCAAGGTAGGAGTACCAACCAAGTATCGAAGAACATGATAAGTAGCATTCAAATGAGGCCAACGGGGGGCTTCCATGAATTGGCTGAGGTGCTGAACAGTAAAAGAAATGTCGGGCCTTGTGTGTTGCAAGAAATTCAGTTTCCCCACCAATCTTCTATACAAGGAAGGATCATATAATAACTCTCCCATGTCAGTTGACAACTTAGTATGAGAATCAAGAGAGGACACCGCTGGACTAACATCAGAGCAATGAAATTCAAATAAGAGATCTTGGTGAAACTTATGTTGGTTAATCAGGAAACCAGATGGCTGTTTGACAACCTGAAGACCGAGAAAGTAGTGTATTTCACCCAGATCCTTGATTTTGAATTGGTCATCCAATAACCTTTTAAGAGCATCTATTTCAGGAATACTATCACCAGCCACAAGAATATCATCAACATAAACAACCACCACAGTTAAGCATCCATTATGAGACTTAGTAAACATAGAATAATCATTCAAACTGGGTTTGAACCCTATGGATTGAAGAGCAGTAGATAACTTGGCATACCACTGTCTAGAAGCTTGTCGAAGCCCATAGAGAGACTTGTGAAGTTTACAATCAAGGACAAGACTGGAAGCAGAAGGAGGGGACTGGACAGACAAACCAGAAGGCACCTACATATACACCTCTTCATCCAAATCCCCGTGAAAGAAAGCATTATTAACATCTAATTGAAAAATAACCCAATTTCTTTTTCTAACTGTAGTTAACTTAACCACGGGAGAAAAAGTCTCAGTGAAATCAACTCCCTCTTGTTTAGTATCACCCCTTATAACTAACCTAGATTTATACCTCTCAATAGAACCATATGCCCTTTGTTTTATTTTGTACACCCATTTACAAGGAATAGCTTTCTTCCCTGAAGGAAGAGGTACAATAGACCAAGTATTGTTAGCCTCCAAGGCCTAAAATTCCTTAATCATAGCCTCCTGCCATGCAGGATTGCGAACAACTTGATGATAGAATTGAGGCTCAAGCAAGCAATTTTCAGAAGAAGAAGAGGGAAGAGTTTGAGAACCAAAAACAGAGGTGCATATATAGTCCTTGAGATAGGCAGGAGTTTGAGTAGGTCTGCTAGACCTCCTCAGAGGACAGTCAAAAATAGGACCACTAGATATACTAGAAGGTGAGTGAAAAGAAGAAGAAGGAGGAGAGAAATCATAAGTATGTGGAGCTGAAGAGGAGGAAGGAGAAGAAGGAGGAGGAGGAGAAGGAGAAGGAGAAGTAGGAAGAGAAGAACTAGGAACAGGAGGAGGAAATAGATGAGAAGAAGAAGAAGAATCAGAATAAGGAAAGATGTGTTCATGGAACACAACATCTCCGGAATGAAAGATAGCAGGGGTAGACAAATTTAGCAATTTATAGGCTTTCTTACCAACACTATAGCCAATAAAAACAGTAGGAATAGTTCTAGACTTAAATTTGTCTCTATAAGGCTTTGGAACTGCAGTAAAACACAAGCAAACAAATGTTCTAAGGTGAGTAAAATATGGAGAATACCAATGGAGAAGTTCAAATGGTGATTTATGTTGTAGTAAGGGAGAAGGGAATCGATTAATGAGATATGTTGTTGTTAATACACACTCACCCCAATACTTTACAGGCAACTTAGATTGAAAAAGAAGTGCCCTAGAGGTTTCAAGAAGATGCTTGTGCTTCCTTTCCACCACACTATTCTGTTGAGGGGTGTGTGGGCTGGAGGTTTGATTTATGATACCATGAGTAGAAAAAAAAGAGATAGCTTCATTGTTGCTGCCTAACTCAAAAGCATTATCAGATCTTATGGCTTTAACATTGGTATCAAACTGAGTATGGACCAACAGAATGAAAGACTTCAAGATAGAGAAAGCATTTGCTTTAGAAGATAAGAGATGACACCAAGTAGCCCTACTAAAATCGTTTACAATAGTCAAAAAATATTTAAAGCCATTATAAGTTTGAGTGTGGTAAGGTCCCCACAAATCTACATGGATTAATTGAAAAGGTAAAGTAGAATGAATAGAACTCTCAGGAAAGGGTAGTCTTTGCTGTCGAGCCATAGGACAGATAAGGCAAAGAAAAGTTTGTTTTTGAGGTAGCTTACCAGAAAGATAAGGAATGTTTTTCAATTTTGAAAAGGGAACATGTCCTAGTCGCAAATGCCATACATGATCAACCAACAAATTAGAGACAGCACAAGCATCAAAAGTTTGTAAAATAGAATGAGAAGTAGTAAGTATAGAGGGATAATAATGAAAACTGCTCTTATTCATATCATTCATGTTGGCAGTTATGGTATTTACAGAGGAAAATGCAGAAAAATCAGAATTTCCAAACTCTTTAGTTTGTCGAATGTATTGACCCTTCTGAAGTTTACCAAGAACCAGAGGCTTCTTCAAAAAAGGGCCCTGCAGCAAAGCACAAAGAGCAGGAGTAAAAAAGGCATTACATTTTAGATGAAGTAGCAATTGATGTAAGGAAAAAAGATTGTAATAGAAAGAAGGAACCGGTAGCACATGAGGGAGAGAAATATGGGAAGAAATGTGAAGTGATCCAGTACGAGTTATCTTAACCTTATAACCATTAGGAAGAGTTACAAGGTAAGGTAAGGGTAAAGGTTTGATGTTGGTAAGTAAGAATTTGTGATGGGTCATGTGATTAGTACCACCAGAGTCAATGGTTGAAAGACTAACTTCTAATTTAGAAAAATTGCAAGCATGAAAAACACATTTACTAAAATCAGTAGTTGCAAGCAAACCTGCAAAATTAGCAGAGGCAGAACCTAGGTCTCGAAGAGTGGAAGTCAATTTACTCAGCTGAAGAAGAGAAACCAGCTGCTCATATTGCTTTTTTTGACAAAATATTACCCCCAATCTCAATTGGAACAACCTTGGCACCTTCAGGACTGTGGCTGTCATGTGCCACTGCCGGAGTTGGATTTGTGACTTGAGCACAAGTTGTTGTCCTCTTGAACTTAGGTCCAGGATTGGGAGGATGCCCATGCAACTTATAACATTTATTAATTGAATGCCCTGGCTTCTTACAATATCTGCACACCATATTGATATTTCCCTTCTTAGAAGACTCAAAATTCACCTTAGAAGACTCAAAATTCACTCTCATAGGATAGGGCTTCTGAACACTAGAAAAGAAAGAGGATGACTCAGAGTTAAATATCGGATTAGAAGGCTGAACCTCCACTTGACTCTCATCCTCGATTAGCATTGCATAAACACTATCTATGTCAGGTAAGGGTTTCATGAGCAGGATATTCCTTCTAGCACCAAAATATGACTCATTCAATCCCATAAGAAATTGATGTACCTTTTGTTCCTCTTCAACTTCTGGAATGCCTCTTTACATCCGCAGGTACACTCTGGATATGATATGGAATAAGCTAGTTCATCCCATAGTTTCTTAATTCGATTGAAATAAGAAGCAATATTGGAGGCTCCTTGAGAAATAGAGGCAAGTTCCTTTCTAATCTGAAACACCTCGATTCCCTTTGGTTTTCCATACCTTTGCTCAATTTCCTTCCATAATTTCTGAGCAGACTCAATGTACATTACACTTTCTCTAATTCTTGTCTCTAGACTATTCAATATCCAAGCAGTCACCATATCATTACAACGACACCATGGTTCATAGAAGGGAGAATTCTCATTTGGCTTAGCAAATGTCCCATTGATAATGCCCAATTTGTTCTTACAAGACAGTCCTATCAACATTGTTCTCCTCCAACCCCCATATCCAGTACCGTTAAATGATTTGGTGACTAATATTGTCCCAGGGGAGTCGGAATGATACAAATATAGTGGATGAGATGGTTCAACAATAGAAGAAGCAGCGGAAGAAGAAGTTAAAGTCGGAGCATCACCAATCGACCCCATACTTCAACAAAACTAGCAATTAAAGTCACAATTAACACATGCAGTGAAGAAATACCACAAATTCTGAGGAAATATTCACCCACACTAGACATAATCGAGATTGAGACCAAAAATGCCAACACGGCTCATGTGAGAAATGAGAACAGAAAATCAGAAGGAAATGTTACCGAATTTCGTCAATGTATTTGAGCAGAATGGAAAACGAGCCAAAAAAAAATCGGCTGAAAACTCGCCAGAGAACCACACTGTAACATCATCGAACCACCGCCAAAAACAAAAAAATGACCAAATCAATCAACACGAGTAGTGTCGATCGAATAACATGATTTGATTGGCTTTGATACCATGATAACAACTAGAATTCGAGTCAAAATTCAGTGTAATTTGTAATGAGAAAACCCAAGTTCTTAGCTAGAGAGAGAAGAAGAGACTAGAGGAAAAATTCTGTATTCATCTTATTATTTCAGATGATGTTAAAAACTGTACAAAAGAATATATGGGCATGTTTGTATATTTACAAATCAGTCTTAAATAAAGTGACTAAACTAATGGACTAAGGAGGCCTTTGATGGCCCAGTGCACTCTTGTTGGGCCAAGGCACTCTTGTTGGGCCTAGTTTACATATTGGGTTGAACCTCTTCCTGGAGTCCAACGATTCTTGCCTTGCCATCCATCTAACGTACTCAACATGTGTTCTATTTTGGAATTTCTTTGTTTGCTCAGTGTTGGTGTTAAGATCAATCTCTTCCGGATTCTGTACTACTTTTTCCCATTCTTCCACCTTATGGTAGACATTGCCAATTTCATTCTTTGACCATATACTCAGCCTTCTGCCTAGAGCCTTTAGCTTTTGTTGAAACCTCCGCGTAGAATACCCGGGCACTTCCACATCCCATACCTCTCTAACTATATCATAAAAGTCTAGTTGCTCCACCCAAAAGTTCAAAAATTTGAAGTACCTTATGCCTTCTTTTGATCTGAGTAGCATTTCAATAGAAGTGGTCTATGATCTGATTTGTTAAGGCAATGGCAAGCCGAGGATTTCTTACGAAGGAGCGAACAAGGAAAGAAAGCTCGCTCATCCAAGAAGGGAGGCTCCTTGCACACTGGGTGTGCTATCAGCATCGATGAATTATGGTGAATTAGGGGTTATATGTGGTGAATTGGTGGTTATTTGATGTGAATTGAGGGTATTGGTATGCTGCTTTTATTTGGCCCGTGGTGTTGCTACCAAAACACGCATTTTCTGCAAAAATTACAGAAAACCGACCAAGCTTGTCGGTAACTAATAAAAAAAAATTAATTGCAAAATACCGACCAAGGTTGGTCGGTAAGTTGGCTGCCCTATCCAGATTACTGACCAACGTTGGTCGGTATTTGTAAATTTTAATTATTTATAAAAATATATTTTCTAATACCGACCAAAATTGGTTGGTAAGAAAAATTAAAAAATTTAAAACACCGACCAATGTTGGTCGGTAAAATTAATTATTAAAATAACATTATTGGTCGGTGAGTCAATTAAATTGTCCGATGGTCGTGTAGAGCATACCGACCAATGTTGGTCAGTAATTTCCAACCGACTTTGGTTGGTATGCTCTTACGACCTTCAAAATACCGAACACACGTAAATGGTCGCCTTGTGGACAGTTATTGGCCATTACCGACCAATTTTGGTCAGTTTTTATGGACGGTTTTTCTCGGATTTCTAGTAGTCAAATTGATATTATTTTCTATGTAGTGAATAAGGAAAATCTAATTAACTTTCATATAGATTACTGAATAAACCAAGTCCTCAACTTAAGTTGGATATAGCTAATATAACTAGTTTTTCTTTACTATGAAAAGAGAAAAATATTAAATATTTGTTACATATGATCTAATGTTGTCCGGCCCTTCCCCGGGCTCCAGAACTTAGTGCATAAGGCTGTCCTTCTTCATTTGCCAAGTCATCGACCGCCGGAGAGAATGGAGTTTGTAATAGAACAAGGGCAAGAAAGTGTCTCGTCAGCAGAAATTGGATATGACATTGCAAAATGATCAAACCCTGCTAAGGTTAAGCTTGTATTTGAAGTTTGCATCAGTGATAATTCTGGCAAAGGCAAATCATCTTCTAAATATAGCAACACTTGCCTCATACTTGGCCTAGCTGCTGGTTCTGTCTGAGAACAAACTAGTCCAAGTTTTAACACCAATTCAGCCTCTTCTTTAACATAATCACTTGCCAAATTTTGATCAATGGCTGCAAGAATATCACCTCTAGTCCAACAAGAAAATACATAATCAACCAAAACAACGTCCTCATCCGATACTCGTGGATCTATTGGCCTTCTCCCACAAGCAACCTCAAGCAAAAATGCACCAAAAGCATAGACATCACTGCATGTTGTAGCCTTTCCAGTTCTAGTTTGTTCAGGGGCAAGATAACCTACAGTTCCAACTACATGTGTAGTGAGCGGATCGCTCCCATGATCATACAATCTTGCTAAGCCAAAATCTCCCAACTTTGCATTTAACTCACTGTCTAACAACACATTACTGGCTTTCACATCTCTGTGAATTACAACTTGTTCCCATTCTTCGTGTAGATAGACTAACGCTGATGCTACGCCTTTAATGACACGAAATCTTTGGTTCCAGTTGAGAGCACATCTTGGTTTGTCATATAGAAACTTATCAAGACTTCCATTAGGCATGCATTCATAAACAAGAAGCAACTCTCCTTTTCTCCTACAATAGCCTAAAAGGGGGACTAAATTTCTATGGCGTAGCCGACCAATACTAACAATTTCTGCTACAAATTCCCTCAACCCTTGTTTTGATTCATGAGATACCTTCTTGACTGCTATCTCATGTGCAGAATTAGGTAATATCCCTCTATAGACTCTGCCAAAACCCCCATAACCCAACAACTCTCTGTTTGCAAATCCTTTGGTGGCAATATAAAGATCTTTGTACTTGAACCTATGAGGGCCATATTCAAGCTCCCAATCTTCAAGCAATTCAGCAAACTTCCTCTTCCTTCCTACATAATAAATTAACACAGAGAAGGCTATTACTACCACAACTGCTGATATCAAAGGCAAAGCAATCAACAAGAGTTTGGATTGTTTCTTCGGTCCAAATCGAGGAAGCTTAGGAAGCCTAGAAAGATCAAGCCCTTGAGTTATTCCATTCATTCTAAAGCTCCATCCAAGAACATATTGTGTTGAAACAACTGAGCCAGTGGATCCAGAGAAGCCAATAAACATGGTTTTATTTAAAATTGGTGAAAGATCATAGGATATAGACAAAAGAGGAACATTTGGTTTTGCTATATTGATTGGAGCCAATGTGACATTAATTTGCTTAGACACACCATTATAGTCCACCCAAGCTTGCATTGGTTGGCCACTAGCAAGAGTCATGTTATTGAGTTTGACACTATTGTTAGCATAATAACCTGCTGGCTTTGAATCAACGGATTTTAATCCGTTGATGTCAATTCCAACATGGTTACCATCAATATCATTGAATTCTCTGTTTTGAAGAGTATCAAACTCCACCGCGAAAATATGGTTGGTGACCTTGCCAGTAGAGTTATCATTGAATAGGCCTAGAAATGGGCTTGGAAGAGTATCTACTAACCCTCCTACAGGTGCAATTACAAAAGCCATACCATGACCAGGCAAAACTGAAGGAACTATAGCAAAGACAAAAGTGGTAGAAAAAGAGAAATTTGAACCATTTGGTAAGTTCTTGAAATTTATTGGTGTAGGATAAAAAGCATGGCCCTTTTGCAGCCGAGAAGTATTTGTTAGCTGTAATAACCCTTTTGATGTCAACTGTGCTATGCCATCAAGACTCAAGTTTGCTCTATTGAAGCCATTGTAAGTAAATCCAAGATCTTCAGAGGTTACAAGACCAAAAAGAGCAGCCATAATCAAGGCCAAGATCTTGAAAAACATGGCTAAAAATCTTTCAACAATTTCACAGAACTCAGATTCAACTATACTTAACTTTTATAGAAGGTAAGTAGATGTGATGATTGAAATAAGGGACACCCTTCATGCCGATTCATATGTTTTCTTCGTTGTGGTCCTAAATCTAAGTTGAAGTGACCCAACTTATTTTCTTGGTTTTGATAAATGACAAGTACAGGAAAAAACAAGAAGTCAAATTTTGTGGGAATGTATTATTCTTCATTTCCACTATGTGGCCTGGATTTTTTTGTTAGTTAGCAGTGTAGAAAGAATATGTGACAATTTTCGTACGAATACGTGCATGGACTGATTTATGCAAGTTTAAGTCGGTAAAAGAAGGAAACACAAGGAGAAAGAGGAAAAAGAAAATGCATATCCTAAGTGGTCGACGCAGAGGCGAAACCAGAATTTTACGTTTATGGGTTCGAGATTCTAATCGTTTTAATTTATTGGGTTCTAAATTAATAATTTATACATATTCAATAAATTATTTAAGAAAAATACATCATTTAAACCAAAGCTATTGGATTCGGTGGAACCCATTCCGGACACTCTAGTTCCGTCCCTGTGTCAACGTACCCTATTACTTACGTTACAGAGCCTAGCAATGTTTGGTGGTTGGTTTAAATAGCTTGGAAAATGTAATGTGACTTTCCTTTTCCTTAGATAAAATTTCCATTTAGAAAAGGACTTTCACTTGATGTTTAGTACATGCATTGCTCTACTAATGCATACACACTGAAAATGAAAGGATTTTGGACCTTAGGTAGGTTCTCCCATAGTAAAATCTTAAAGGCCGTTTGATAGAGTGTATTAGAAAAAAATAATGTATACCTTTGTGTATTAGTAATACTTTGTTTAGTATACTTTTTTAATTTACATAACCTATTTTGGTATTATCTTATATATAGTTAATACATAGCAAACGATGATATTAGCATTACCAAGGTTATTAATACATGCATACACTTAGTAAAAGATAAAATTGCCCTTTCAAAATTTATGCTTGATTAAAATTCTTTATACCTATTTTAAACGTAAATAAGATATATACAGGTTGATAAATTTGCCTTTTCTAATTTGTTACATCCTGTTTTCTAATCTTAAATTCTTTCAATTAATTATTCCGTCAATTAAAATATTACTTATATTTAATAAGTAAAAAAAAAAAGCTAAAAACGCAATTCTTTTTCTGGAATGAAAGTATTTTTATCTACAACTGTGGGATTCTTCCTCTTAGTTCCTCTCTTGTGAGGCCAGTTGCTCCATGGATACACATCTTGAATCAGTAATTGCATAGATTCTGTAGACCAATTATCAATATAGTTATCCCTGTAGAATTTGGATGGTACTTTTGTAAATAAATAATATTCTAAAAAAATTTATGCAATGCATATAATTTATAATACAACAAATCATACAGTCATATAAAAATTAATTTCAGCATAACTAATATATGAATAACTAAAACCAGCACTAATACATATTCTATTAAGCACTATGTATCACACCTAAGAGATCACTTAGTGTCATACCTAGGCCTGGCAAGATGAGTTAAAAATAATAGTTATTTATCCAATCTACCCATTAAAAATAGGTTGGGTAACTGACTTTTTAAAAGCGGGTCGAATATGGATTTATCCATTAAAAAAATGAGTAACCAAATAGGTAATAATGGGTAAAATATGGATAATATAGGGTGTGTTTTTGATTGGCTTAACCACCCATCCTGCAAAAAAAAATATGTTTACTTTTTTTTTAATTTGAAAATTTTGGTTTTTTTTTCTTGCACCCCTGCCTCCACTCCCGCACAATTTTTTTTTTTTACTTTTTTTGTAATTTTTAAATTACTATTTTTTTTTCTGCAC